>JAPDVR010000024.1:32015106-32102606 GCA_026230005.1 Gila orcuttii
TGTCTGTGTGTGTGTGTGTGTGTGTGTGTGTGTGTGTGTGTGTGTGTGTGTGTGTCTGTGTGTGTGTGTGTGTCTGTGTGTGTGTGTGTCTGTGTGTGTGTGTGTGTGTGTGTGTGTGTGTGTGTGTGTGTGTGTGTCTGTGTGTCTGTGTGTCTGTGTGTGTCTGTGTGTAAACCTTACATTATGGGGACAAAATGTTCTCACAAAGATGGCAATATCCGAAATCCTTGTCCTTGTGGCAACATTTTTCTGTCCCCATGAGGAAAACAGCTTCATAAATCATACTAAGTGATGTATTTTGAAAATGTAAGAATGCAGAAAGTTTTCTGTGATGGGTAGGTTTAGGGAAAGGTTAGTGTAAGTAGAGAGAATATAATGATTTTTATACTGTACAAACTGTATATTGTAAAAGTCCCCATAAATCATGAAAACACAACGTGTGCGTGCGTGCGCGCGCGTGAATGCTTGTGTGTGTTTGTGTGTAGTGTATCTGGCGGCTCTATGACCCCGCGGACTCCTCTCCTCCTCCACCTTCCTCCCCTCTCTCTCTCTCTCTCTCTCTCTCTCTCTCTCTCTCTCTCTCTCTCTCTCTCTCTCCCCGCGCAGAGGAACAGCGGGGAAGGAAGTTATTAGTGTTCTGCGCTCCAGTTTTGCGCTGTCGGAGGATATCCTTCTCCTTCCAACTCTTAAATTCCAAGGATTTTTCTGTTTTTCTTTCCCACTCCTCCTCCTCGTCTTCTTCTCTCCAACTGGATCCGTCTATGTATGCGCGTCTTTGAGGTTTTTTTCTTGCGCGCGCGTGTGTGCGTGTATGTATAGAATTACGCATCATCTCTGGAATCTCGATCCACAGTTATTTTTGGGGATTATTTTCCATCAACATTCGTTTTATGGAGAACTTTTCACGTTTTCGCGCACGTTTAAACGACCTCCCCCGGACACTTAAAGGAAACCGGACTGTTTAGAGCGAACAACCGTGTAGCGGTATCAGAACGGAAAGTTTTTCTTCTCTTTTCTTCCGCGCGAGGCACATCATCCGCTGTCACGATGGAGAGCGAATGTCTCCTCATATAGCGTGCCAAGTGTCACTTCTGGGTTTATATGATCATAATCATCTTAATCGCGCATTCAAACGAACATAAACTAGCAGTTGAAGCGAAAACGAGCAGATTTCTCCAGCCTGCGCGTGTTGGATTATCAGGAGGACACTAGAGGCTCCAGTGCTCTGCGCCTTTACGCACGTTCGCGCGCCTGGAGAGCGTCATGAATCAGCCGTCCGGAGACACTGTGACTTTATGTCCTCGTCCTGAATCACACTTCTCTGCCATCGTGATGTTTTGATGCTGTTCATTTTAGCTTTACAAATATGATGAAATGGCAGCCCCGGAAGAAGGTAAGCTCGAGCTCAGATTTATGGTTAAGTTTGGCATTAAGATCAGGAGGGGAAGACCTCTGGATGAACACGATCTTGAAGGTTGTGCAGTGAATTCGTGCTTTGAGGTCTCAGAAAGAGTATTTGATGTTGAAATATTTGAGGCTTTAATGATGAACTAACTCCAAGTAGAGGGTTTGTGCTCAGACGTGGATGACTAGATTGTGGGTTACATGCAGAAAAATATCTACACCATGCTTATGCATTACAATGCAGTGATTTTTCTCGTTTTAATGCATTTTATTCTCCATTTTACTTGCAATTATGATGATGGTATTGAAAGTCCTCAAATGTTAAGTCACCTCAACATTGAAGTCCTGTCATGCATGCAGGTTTTACATTGAATCAGTTGACTTCTGCATGTACAGCATTTTACAGTACATAACTTTACTAGAAGCTCAATGTCTTTGAAGCTTTGCTGATGTGACAAGGTTATTATGGCATTGCATATGCTTTGAATCTCATTGCTTTTCAGGTCTAAACGCCAGCGGTCGTTTGATGGCAGAACCCGGGAGCTGTTTTGCTGTCTTATGTGCGTTTTGAATGAACTAAATGCTGAGTGTGCCTTTGCCTTGGGCCCTTTGAACACCAGCCAAAACCTGTAGTTGCATCTTCTTCTCCACTAGAGGGCAAACATCCTCAGATCACAGGATACCTGCCTCCTTTTCCATGTTCTTCTGAGCAAAGCATAATAAATCCATGACATTTCTCTGCTTTTGTTTAAGAGAAGATTTAGATTAGTTCACGTTGTGCCTGTAATTGTATTCGGCGTATTGTTGTGTTCCCTAGATTAAAGGGCCTTAAATGGGTCTTTTGTGAATCAGAAGACGATGACGTTTAGCGAGTGAGTCATTTCTACAGCTGCCGAACACCTCTTAGGGTTTATAAATAAGACCTCCGTGGAAGATAAAACCTGATACGCAGCTGGAGAGCAGCGTATGATCGCGCGCCGCAAACAAACTTCAGGTTCTTCGCAGGCGCTTGCGTTTCTGCTGTCGCCCTTCAGTTCATAGGCGACTTAAAGTCATGATATAACGAAAGATCTTGATTATTTCGTTCTCAATAGAAGACAAAGTGTATTCAGCACTCCGCGGCGGGAGTCGAATCACATTGAGCTCATTAGGGTCTCCACTTTTCTCCTCTATTGGAGGCATATTGTTAGAGGCTGCAGTTAATCAAAAGGCACCGCAGGCCTCACTCGACTACAAACACTCACAACATGAAGCGCAAGTTTCTCGTGACTGTTGGAAAGGCCAGAACTCATTTTGAGTGAGCTAATCGTGTGTAACTCTTCTATGAAGTCTTGCAATGCTATATCAGTGTGTTTGATAAGGGTGGAAACTTTTAGGCACTTTTGGTTCAGGGAGTTGTGTTCCTAAAACTGATTCTTTAGGTTTTTCTGCAACAGTTTAGGGGTGCAAAATGCCGATTGTCAGTGTGTATGTGAATGAATCCATAATCATTTGGTAATGAATCATAATGTAGGTTTGTTTTGGCGTGGACGAGGGTCTTAGGGCTCTGGACAGGCGGGATCGCACAGGTTTTGGCACAGTCACACTCACAGTTGGCCGACTGCTCACATTCTTTTCTGAGTTGGCACAACACATTTCCGACAGGGTTTTGCAGTGCCGCCATTAGCCGAGGACACTACCGTTCAAAAGTCTGGGGTCAGTAAGATTGTTTTCTTTCTTTTTTTTGGAAAGAAATTGATACTTTTATTCAGCGTTAAATTGATCAAAAGTGACAGTAAAGAAATCTATAATGTTACAAAAGATTCTATTTCAAATAAATGCTGTTCTTTTGAACTTTCTATTCATCAAAGAATCACGGTTTCCACAAAAATATGAAGCAGCACAACTGTTTTCAACATTGATAATAAGCAGCAAATCATCATATTAGAATGATTTCTGAAGGATCATGTGACACTGAAGACTGGAGTAATGATGCTGAACATTCAGCTTTTGATCACAGGAATGAATTACAGCTTAAAATATATTCACATAGAAAAGTTATTTTAAAGTTATTTGAACTATTTTTACTGTATTTTAGATGAAATAAATGCAGCCTTGGTGCATTGGTTTTCAAAAACAATCTTTCCGCTCCCAAACTGTTTTATTGTATACTATTAGTCCAATCACTTCTGTTCAAAAAGCCACATGATTTGGTGAATAATTCATGTCTTTAGCACACACTGAAGTGTTGTTTTTAGCGTTTGGGTTTGTTGTGTAATACCAAAAAACTGCTGGTATTTTGAAGTCTTCGCCATCTCTACACCATCTTTTAGTGCTACGTCTGTAGCTCCTGGTACCATGTTAAAGTAGATTCAGATTAATTCCTGTCTTCTCATTCCTCTGAGTTTTTACATTTAAACCTCCTTTTATCTTTCCTTATGATCTTGTTTTTAAATCTCCTCCTGCCTTTGTTTTACTACCAGTGTTTGTCCTACATGGATCTTTCCCGTATTAAGACCTTCTGGCCTAAAGATGTTTATCAGCGCACACACACATATATATATATATATATATATAGCGCCGTAATTCAGCTTCCAGCTTTTAATACTCTCATAGTAATAGTCTTTTACTTAAAAACTAGGTCTGTTTCCTGTCTTGTGTAGTCCCTGAAGATGAATCCCATATTTCTCACAGTGTCTGAGAAACGCGCTCTGAGTTTGCGAAGACCTTTCGGCTCCTCAGCTTCGGATTGGATTACACTAATATGTTCAAAAGCACTTTATATTTTCCCAGCGCCACTGCTGATAACACTCGTAGAGGGGAAGACTTTGTTTACCGTGGATTACAAGGATTACGGCGCTCTCGCTCGCTCTCCCGGTATCACTACCTCAGCAGATTAAACATCCATCCATTACTCACTCAGAATGACTGGGAGAGAGGCTGTGGTTATCTATTACAGGGCAGATGTACAGGACACTTATTCTCCATGTCAGGCCTATGGAGGACGGTGGACCCGACCCGCGAGCGCTAATTCTCTCTAACACACGCTTTTCAAATCATTTAGCCGTGAATAATTTGGAGATGATGAAAGTTATTGAAAGACAAGAACCTGGGAGAAGTTTTCTGCTTTCTGGGGCATTGGTGATGAGCGAGGAGCTGATCCTTGAAGCTCTCAGAACGGGTTTTATTTTTAGGCAGCTTTCGTTCCATCTAGTGCTGCGAAACTAAGCGTTTGTTTGAAATGGATATTTCCGTTTTTTTGGATGAAAGTCTGTATCGATACTGATTCTAAGTTAATAGTTATGTTTATGATTTGGGGTTGTTTTGAATGTTTCAGCTTTGTTTTCAAACAACAAATGTTGTCAGAGGTCAGTCAAGTGTATTTATAACAGGTATTAGCCAATAGTTCAAATAGTTCAAAAGTTTGGGATTAGTACGAATTCTTTTTCTTCAGCAAGAAGTGAAATGATTTCGATTTCAAATTTATCAGAAGATCCTTTGAAAAAAAAAAAAAAAAAAAATATATATATATATATATATATCATGGCTTCCTCAAAAATATGAAGCAGCACAATAGTTTTCACCAAATAATAATCAGAAATGTTTCTTGAGCAACAAATCATCATATTAAAAGGATTTCAAAGTGTACATCAAAAACATGTTGGTATTTATCACTTTAATATTGATTTACATAAAAAAATAAACTGTTTTGTTTAAAAATAGACTACAGAGGATTTATTTAACCCGCAAGATGTTAATAGCAAGCCCAGAATTCTGTAGTGAAGTTTTTTTTACTTTTAGTATGAATATGTTAGCCTTACTGTTATCTATAAGCAATAAGTGTGCTCCAAAACAATGACAAAATTCACATTTATAAGATATAAACATTCAAAACTTACAGTCTCTCACTTCAAAGATGTGATGACAAGATGTGATGACAAAGATGACATCACCAAGACATCACCAAGATGACATCACCAAGATCACAAAGCCCTGTTAATTTTCAAGTTTTTTCCTCCAACCACATGCTGTATTTTGTTTTGTAACGCCAGCGTTTCGTGGTCTAATCAATCATTTTATTCTCATCAAATATAATTTTTTAATTAGAAATGGGTCACATTTTAGAAGTAAAATAGTTGCTGTGTTTTTTACAAACCTTTTACAAAATTTCCCTGAAATTCTTTGCATAATGCTATTTTACTGCATTCTGCTATTAATACAAAATTAAATCCACTGTCAGTGTTGTTAACAGCTTGTTGAATAGCTAGAGATCCCATTTTTTCCTCTCTTGGTTGAATAGCCGATACTCCAGTCCGATGGGATTTAGCGTCAGATTCACTGAAGTGGGCTTAACCTTTATCGGAGGCGATACTCCTGCGCTAAAACCTCGTTTAGCAGCTCTTAACCTCTGGGGAGCTGAGAAACCTTATCTCCATTTGATTCCTGCGTTATTTATTAGATCTCTGCGGGGAGGCTATCGTTCTCTCGCCATTATATCCATCACCGGAGTATCCCGCGGCATCCAAACACAGTGAAGTCTGGATGACAAACATGCTATCGTCTTCCACACCTGTTTGGTTGGTATGTGGCCACATTCACCCTGATTTCTGAATATGACTGAGGGTTTCCGGGGTGTGCGTAAGGAACCGGAGCGCTGTGAGGATCTTGATGAGGAAGGTGTTTTGAAGAGCCTCCCGCTACGATAAAGGGAGACAGGTGGATGATTAACCGTCAGCAGCGAACGCACCTGCTGTCTTTATGATTTGCCAGCGTATTTACAGCTTTCCACGATGGGCTCAGCATCAGACGGCCAGACTTGCTGCGTGTCTCGCTTAGCTGCGTTTTGAGGAGCCGGCGGGGGGAGTTTTTAGGCAACCTTGAATACCTTCCCTCTGGTTCTCATCTTTCAGCTGCTGACACTAAGATGAACTTCCTATTCTGGTTATTCCCTCTGGTTTTTCACCTCCCAGATTGGCTCATTTCTCACAGCTTCCATTATAACTCCTAACAGAACACAAGTCCTTATAAGATATTTAAAGACCCCCTGTAGTCAATCATTTTATCCCTTAAAACTCATCTTTGATCACCAAAATGACATATTTAAATGTTTTTTCCTTGAAAAAAAAAATCTTCATGCTTTAAAATAGCTTGAATGTAACTCGACACCCTTGCCTCATTTAGTATGCGCGGTTCTATGAATATGCAAATGAGCCCCGCCTCCACTCACTCATTCACTCAGCTCAGAGATCCACTCGTTGACGATCACACGTTGATCTGATTGGTTACAAGGTAGTTTGTGACGTCAGAAACACCAGCGATTTCAAAGCGTGTTTTTGAGACTGTCTTTGGTTCACTGCAGTTTTAAGGAGAAAATACTCAGCAATGCTGTCGACTTATGAATTTACACATGATTTGTCTTAAAGCATATTAATAACACCACATGGATATGCAAACAACATTAAACATTATTCTACTGTTACTGTTGCTAACTCTTTGTACAATGCCCCATAGGAAACAATTGGAGATTTCTGTGAACTGTGTAAAAGGTGGTGAAAATTGGAGTATCGTTTCTAAAACATTGAGGGAAAAAGTTCCATCTCTATGGGAAGACATTTACTATCTTCACCAATTCTTGCCCCCTTTAGCAACATTAATGTGTTTTATATTTCAAAATAGCAGTTTGACAACTTTTTTAAAAGAATTTTAAGGTGCAAGGAATGGAATGTACTAGAACACTTCAACTATCATAAAATCAACCAGTCGTAACCCATTTTACTCCCATAATGTGACCCATTTCTAAGTGAAAGGATATTTGATGGGAATAAATGTAGGGCGATCAAGATACACTGGCGTTACAAACTAGAATAGAGGACTTGGATGTCATCTGAAAAGGAAAGTTGTTTGACTGGTGGAGCAAATGAAAGATTATGAGAACATTATTTTCTTTCTGTGGAATAATGTACACTGATGAATTGTTCACAACAAGATATAAATATAGAATGTCCCATAGAAATGAACGGAGATTTCCGTTAACGGTGTAAAATCTGTTCATAAAGTGGGAAATAATTTTAAGTGACACATTTTTATCTGCTGTTTTCCTTTAAAGAAAGGGATAGTCAACTCAAAAATTCATGTTTCATTCACAGCATGATGTTCTCAAGTTTCATTTTTCTGTTCTATTCTATATTTCCTTAAAAAACTACCCAAAATATCATGGTAGTACCACAGTATTTTTTTAAAGTACCTTGGAATTCCATGCAAAATAACATGGTATATGAATGTACATTAGCAGTTTATTCCATCAATACTTTATTTTAAGGATTTTTAAGTGCCCTGGCAGCAACATTTAACCATATTTTGTCTAATTTCTGTAAGAATGAATTTAAAACTATCCAAACACACTGGACTTCTATAAAGCAAAAGCTTGTGTGATGTTTTTAAGGCAAGACTTAGAGAAGGATCATTTATATCAGCCGTGATGTCTTGAAGTTTCTGAACTGTGTCTGATTGTGTTTCTAACACATGCTACAGCATCTAATATGACTGATAATGCTGTTGATTGAAATCAATGTAAGCTGCCCCCTGGAGTTCATTAGATAGATGAAGTGTGTGTGTGTGTGTGTGTGTGTGAGAGAGAGAGAGAGTGAGTGTATGTGTTTGTGTGAGAGTTTCTGTGAGAGTGTGTGTGTATGTTTGTTTGTGAGAGCGTGTGTGTGTGGTTTGTAGCTCATAAATTAACATTCATATTCATTATGTATTGTGTGTTCTGTACAGTTTTTGTACATGCATTAAAAACCCTGACTTCATCTTCCCAAATCTGCAGTAACCAAAGCACACTGTGTGCAAGAGTGTATCTCGAGGCCATGCACTCGACTTGACCTTCCATTTCCAGTGTGACGAACGAACCAGAGCTGTGATTTAACATCTCCATGACTCATTAAAGTCAGACTGGCAAAAGTGAAGTCATTTTACACCAAATTGGATTAAAATGCAAAATAACTTTACTTCTTAAATGATATCTGGACGCCACTTGCTGTATTAAACATGCACATAGTGATGCTACTGTTTAAAACGTATATACGGTGTGCAAGAATAGGCAATATTCAGTACATATGGTGCAGTATAGGCATAAATAGTTTGCTAATATTCCATTCTGAGCTACATTTGGCATGGATGTTTCTTCCTGTAATGACTTTGCTGATTGCTTTTGATTAGCATGTGTGTGTAGATGGTGACTGAGGCCAAGAACGCTGTTAGTCAGACCCTCGAGCATGAATAAGCATGCAGGACCATTCTGCAACACATTTCCCAGTGTGATGAAGTGGAAAAACTGCTCAAATGCATCAGGCTGGGAGGATCCGGCATTCAGACCCGCTGTAGCGCGAGCTCATCCGCACTACAAAGACACACACAAGCGTTTGATCGTCTCTGACCTACTATTCTCCCGCAGAACCGGCTCAATGTGCTGCTTTATTTTCAGATGATTACGTTTCAGGCAAAATCCAACAGTATAAAGGTGGGCGGATGACCAAAATGTGTTTCTGGATGAGTCATTTTATATCACAAACATAGTATTGCCAGTTATATATATATATTTTGTTTTGTTTGAATGAACCTTTTTGAGTTTACTTCACTTTAAGCCATTTCACACACACACACACACACACACACACACACACACACACACACACACACACACACACACACACACACACACACACACACACACACATACAAATTGAAATTGATTTGCATCAAAGCTGAAAAATATTGAGGTGTTTATTTTTTATTATAAATATTTCCCAGCCCTAAATGGGACAGACTTTCTTGCATTTTGTTGTGACTATAGTCTTCTGTTAGCAGTTATACGGTCTGACAGACACCCAAACACACCCCAATGCCATGAAGTTTGCAGCGGCTGGACAATCTTCTGTTTGGTGGGATGTTGTAAATGTGAGTCAAACACACATGAGGCCTCTGTCACAACATAGCAAGTGCTGTAGAAATTACATTTGCCAACTATTTTTTGTTAGGGATGCACTGATACAGATACCAGGCTGCGTGTGTACTGTGTGTGTATCCAGACATAAACACCGACAACAGAGAGTATAATGGGGATAAAAAAGAAGACTGTCTATGAAGTAAATGTATGTAATTAGTGGGATATTAAACTAAAAATAGTAACGCCTATATAGCTGTGGTTGCGAGCTGATAAGAGAACAGCACGCAGTGGATTGAGCCGCGCAAGCTTGTCAATCGCATCCCTTTTTCACAGACATCAGTATAAAGTTTGTAGTTCGGTCAGATGTCAATGGCAAAGAAAGTAAAAAGAGGCATGTGTTATTAACGTTAAATGACGAGAGAGAGAGAGAGAGAGACAGAGAGAGCGCACTTCTGTTGAATGCTCTTGATTGCTGATTGTTCAGCACACGTGTCATTTGGATTCAAACTAATTCGTATATGCTAGTTAAACATGAAATGATAACGAGTGGTTCCCTACATTATTACAGGACGTTTGCAGATCAAGAAGTTTCATGAACGCATACATCCGAAGCGCGCGCCCCGAAAACCTCTTCTCAGTGTTTGCTGTCTCAGACAGCGCACGAATACTGGATTGAATTCTCTTTCACATCTTGCGCTTGAACGGACGAATTCACACAAAATGATGTAAAAACGCCCGTCTTGGCGAGTATCCTAGTAAACATAGTTGGTATGTTCTCCCTTGCGTTTCAAGCATCTCGCAGCAGTGTGTTCATCACCTGCCAACCGGAGCGAGCGGGAAGCAGAGAGTCTCCTGAAGGCGTTTGCTCTGGGCCGGATGACCTTGAAGCTGCGCTGCTCCGTCCATCACTGGCGAGCGGGAAGTGTCAGTGCTTTGAGGGGTAGTAATGAGCGAGCGGGTCTCTGTTTCGTGGATGTCCTGACCCTGATGAGTAAAGGATGGGTGGAGTCATAGTAGCATGGCAAGATTGAATCACGCCAGCTCCGGCGTGCAGTGCGCATTAGTGACAGCCCGATTCCGGCTTGATTGCGGCAGTGTCGGCAAGTTAACGGCTGCCGCATCTGGCCCGATTGATTCTGGCCGGAATCGGCCAGTGAGTAAACACAGGCATCCGGCACGAGTGCGGCAGACTGAAGCGGGCCGACGGGTAAGTCTCCGGCAGGCGAGAATCTAACCGGAACTGGTCCGAATGTATTTTGCTATGTTGGGTAGCTCTGAGAGATATAGAGGAGCAAGAACATGTAAAGCCTTAAAGGTTGACAGGCAGGGTTTCAAATTAACTTTTTCACTCACCGGCCAATTTGGCTACTAAATTAAAAGTTACCGGCCATTCTGAACTTCTACTAGTCCACCAAATACACCAAATACATTAACTACGTCACATATATATATATATATATATATATGTATGTAACCATAGCATGTAGTTATGTAACAATATATATTATAAAATGGATGAATTTCATACATTCATTTCTTATTCAAACAAAATCCAATTTCCTTCATATAAATTTCATCCTCCTATTTCATCCTCATGCTTTTCAACAAAAATGTGTTTTAGGTGGACAGATCAATACAGTACAAAGAACATCAAAAAAATGTAGGATGTTGGAAAATAACAATATCTTTTCTGTTAACCAAATGCTTTTTAATCTTTGGCTTAGATTTGGCTTACATGAACTCGATCTACTTCATGTTTGGACAAAAACGTGATTTTCTGAGCTTTTTGTTCAAAATGTTGCTTTTTCATGAAACTTACCAACATTCAAGTGTTGATAAAACAGAATACATGAAGCTAGAAAAAAATTTTTTTGTTCTAAAGCAGTAGCTCTGTTCTTTCTTTTGATATGAGAGTTGATATTGAGAGTTACCGTCTTAGGACATTTAGCTTCTCAAATAAATGTATCTTGATTTAAGGATATTTAGATATTTGTACTGGGAAACAAGACAAAAACACTTGAGTAGGAAAAAAATTGTTTGCATTGCACGAACACCCAGAGACGTGTCGCTTCCCTCTCAGACGAGGCCAGCTCTGCTTCTGTAGTGAACAGATGAAATAATGGAGGGCCGCGGGGCAGCGCTCGCAGAGACTTCACAACACCCGCTAATGTAATTGGTTTCAATTCCCAGCACCCATCATACCCATAATGCCCCTCTGCACCTGCCACTTCCTGCGGTGTGTGGACCAGCACATGAGAATACAGTCATTTAGATTTTCAACACATTTGTCACAAAAGTGTGAATCGCTCTATTTCTGTATGTCACACGCCGGACAGCGGGAAATAGTCATGTGATGTCAAGCTTGAGAAATGAACAATTCAGGGTGTTTTTGGGTCTCGAGAGATATTACAACATCACATGCTTGTTCTCCACGCAGAGAGTTTGTCTGTATTTGTCCCGAAAAGAAAAAAAGTTTATTATCTTTGTTTATAAAGTTGCGCAAACTTCGCTGGATTTGGACATTTGAGCGTTTCAGTCTTGAGATCCAGACTAGCACCTTTCCAGAGGCTCGTAATAGATTTACTTTGATTTCTTTACAGAATCGTGTCAAACGACAGAATATTTATCACATAAACAGTTCAATGAATCATTTGACTGTTGCTCTTTCAGAGCTCAGTTTTGTTTCAGCTTTGTCTCAGATGTTTATGCTTTAATTCCTGAGGAGAATTAGGCCTATATAAATCTGAGCACAGTTTGAGACATTTCTTCTGAGTCATTTGAGATTATGCTTTTCTTTTTTCTATAGATGAATCTGAGATTATGAGTATAGCCTCATTTTGCTGTCCATTCATTCTTAAGGTTGGGATATTCTTGTTCTCTTCATTCTGAGATTCATGTGAGATTGCTGGGTTTTTTATAAAATATAAATCTGAGAAGTCTTAAGATAACATCTCAGTTTGCATCACGGCGCTGTTTAGGAGAAACAATTGAGAAATTATTGAAATATCTGAGTTTTGATTGCAGACTTTGGTATTTTGACAAAATCTGAGCACGATTGGAGATATCAAATGTATAATATTTATAATAATTATTATTATATTACATTTGTGATATGTTTTGAACAAAAAATCCCTCTTTTGAGTCAAATGATTTTCAGTTTGCAGTGAACTATCCCTTTAAGCAAAAGTCTCTTTCGTTTATGCTGGGTTCAGATAACACAATATTTTCTCTGTTACGATACTAACGATAGTAGCTTCTAAATTTTTCAATTCTTGTTTTTCAATTCACCGCGCAGCATCAATCGTTCATATTTCGTTTTCCCATGTTTGAAAGCTGTGTTCAGAAGAACTTCTGTGCTCCTATTGGTCAACGCCACAGATGTGACAAAACCTATAGTGGAGGACTGAAAAAAAAAACCTGCTAGCCTATGGCTGCGTCCAAAATCGCATAGTCTCTTGAGTTGGTACTTATTTTTAATAAGTAATTACTTCACGGACATTAAAAAAGTATGTCCTATATAGTATGAAAGTGTGTACTATGAATGTAATCTGGACGAACTACATCTGCCATGTTGCCATTATCATGTGACCTACCAGCGTCAGTTGCGTCGTTCACTGTCATTCACAAATCCTCTCCCGTGGCATCATGGGATTGTAAAGTGTCCATCAGATGCACACTTCAGAATCTCACTGGAAGTAGTAGATCACCAGGTACTTTTTGCCTACTTTTATGAGTACTGTGAATTCAGACATACTTCTTTCGTCTCATACTGTATTTTGCCCACTATATAGTAGGGAAGTATGTGATTTCGGATGCAGCCGATCTGTCGTTCTGAAGCGTATGTGCTATTGCTTGTCGTCCACTATGACACACTATACTTGATTGATTTTCTTGTCCCAATGCTATTGAAGGATCATGTGACACTGAAGACTGGAGTAATGATGCTGAAAAATCAGCTTTGATCACAGGAATAAATTATATTATACAATATATTAGAATATAATTTTTTTTTATTTAAATTGTAATAATAATATTTAACAATATTACTGCACTTTTGGTGAGCATAATAAACTTCTCAATCTCAATAGTAATTAGGAGGAATCACTTTCTTTTAAAATACTTGAACACTCAGTATATACTGAGAGAGGACGTGTCCTCATCACCAGTAAAGAGGGGGAAGGGTGTGTGTGTGTGTGTGTGTGTGTGTGTGTGTGTGTGAGAGAGAGGTTTAATTGGAGAGCTGGCGAGCCGGCCAGCAGAAATTACACTGGAAGCCCCCTGCAGTCCACATACACCAGCACGTTACACACACACACACACACACACACACACACACACACACACACACACACGCGCACACACGCACACACACACACACACAGATGCTTAGCAATGCGTATAAATCCTGTCTCAGAGGAGCTGTGAAAAATGACGGGATGGGAAAAAGTGTGTAGGAGAGGAGAGGGAGCTGAAGAGAGAGCCAGAGAAATGTTTGCTGCCACAAATACATATGGGCATCCGAGAGACAGCGTCCCTGTAGGAAAGACTGCAATAGGATTTCTCACTCTATCCCGGAATGTTCCATACTTGAGGAACACACACACACACACACACACACACAGACACACACACACACACACACACACACACAAACACAATCATGTTTACTTAGCTATCTAAATGCAGACATTCCATAGATGTAATGGATTTTATACTGTACAAACTGTATATTCTCTCCCCCTACACAGACCCGACCCCTAAAACTACCCATCACACAAAACTTTCTGCATTATACATTTTCAAAAAACCTTTAATTACTTTATTTTTATCCCAGATTTACAACTGAGGACGTTCCTAAAGGGAGTTTTTGGAGATTTTGTCAGGTTTTGGTTACTTGTGGGTACAAATTTATCCTCAAAATGTAGTTAAGTAGACACACACACACACACACACTTTACTGTATATGTATACTCCAGTCTTCAGTGTCACATGATCCTTAAGAAATCATTCTAATATGATGATTTGCTGCTCAAGAAACATTTATGATTATTATCATATTTTTGTGGAAACTGTGATACCATTCAAAAGTTTGGGGTAAGATCAAAAATAAATAAATAATTATTTTATACATCAAGGACACATTAAATTGAAATTTATAATGTTACAAAAAAATCTATTTCAAATAAATGCTGTTCTTTTGGAACTTTTTATCCATCAAAAAACCTTGATGTATCACGAATTCCACAAAAACATTAAAATACTGTTTTGAACCTTGATTATTAAATGTAAACTTTGATATAGGAATATGTTCTTCATATCTGTCCAGTGTTGGATCTCTCATGCCCTCCAGCAGTAGTGAGGTTATATATATCAGGTTTAACATCACAGAATAATAGTGCGAGACTGCTGCGCTTAGCATTTCCCAGCATGCCTCTTTCTGCCGGCTTCATTTTCACACAGCGATGGCCTTGAACAACTGAACTCTGAACTAGATTTTCCGTGCCTGAGATGCCCTTTAACGGGGAGCGTTCCTGATAAATTGGGCCGTGCGGTGACCATCGGAGCCTGACAGGTTTCGTTTAGCCTCTCTCTCTCTATCTCTCTTTATGACATGTTCACTGGCTCGTCCGCACCATATGCTTCTCCGGCGGTTCGGGAGCACGAATGCGCCGTGTGTCTTGGTTAGTTTGAGTTTGTCAACAGACTGTTTTGTTTGTTGAGACCAGGTGTTTCTGATCAAGCCAAATTAGTTGGTGGCAAAAGGCAGTGCCAGACACTGAAGCACATTCATTCAGGAGGAACATTTGCTTTACCAGTTTGGATATGTGTTGTTTTTCCCTCCCTCCCATCCATCCATCCATCCATCCATCCATCCATCCATCCATCCATCCATCCATCCATCCATCCATCCATCCATCCATCCCCTAATTGCTTAATTCAATTTCAGTTCAAATTTAAATGGCATTCTTAATTCAATTCTTGGCATTTTTAATTCAAGACAACAGACTTCTGGTGGTAGCAAATGAAATTATAGTTTTTTCTGTTGTTTTCTTTCTCGCTCAAAACGACTAAACCAATCATTAACAGCTCCGTTAGGCAGTCGTTTAGTGGAATCTGAAACTGAACTGGAATCGATCAATTCCTCACGAAACCCATCCCTAAACGAATCAGCCTCTGGCTAACAGTTTAATATGCCGTTCATCGAGTAGATGTGAGTGTTTTGTTGTGATTTGGCTTGAAATGATCTGGGCTCATTATTGAGAGTCTCTCTGATGTGAAATCAGTTGTTTCCAACATCTCCGTGACCAGCCTTTCCATGTCTGTCTGCCTCTTCAACTCTCAGGTAAACAATCGGAGAGTGTGTGTATGGCGGGAACACTTGTCTGCCCAGAGAACACTTCCCATCCGCCAGACGAATCCCAGCGCGTCTTCACATCATTTCAAGCGAGACTGTTTTCCTGAACAGATGCCCTGTTCGAGATGCACCAACCAGTCGTGTAGTTGATGTTGCTCATTGCTTATTGATACGCTCGATTCATTCCTGTAAATAGGTGCACGTCTCCAGCGCGCTCTTGTTCGGGAAATTAGTGGCAGAATGATCTCATTTGAAGGCCCGAGCACCTCTCATTACCCTGATCCTGTGTCCCGAGGGTTTCGAGCAGGGGCGGATTGGCCTCTTCTGCAAACCTGATTAGAATAGTGTTTCAGTTAATCAAGGATGAGCGGGGTTTTTTCCTCCTCCTCTTTTAAAAATGGCTTTTGTGTAATGTAATTACGGCATGTCGTTTTTCCAGCTATGAAATTTAATTTTGATCGTCCCGTTGGGGAATGGGTTAAAAGTGGCGTCGTCTGGAGCGCAGTAGTGACTGTCGAATCGGAGAGGTGGACCAAGATGGCCATCAAACACACCCAGCTTTTTTTATTTGTTTGTTTTTGCTAACTCAAGTATCTTTATGGTGCACTGTTGTTATGATTGAAACTAGGCAATAAATTGATAACAATGATTGAAAAAATATATCAATAGTATACATTTGAATATTTTTTGATATTTAGCTTACATCTCTAGAGGATCAGGAACATGCCACTTAAAAGTCTGCATGTTATTAGGTTTAACTTGAAATTATAACAAATATATTACTCTAGGGCGAGGCTTGATTTTGACTGGGGAACTGATTGGATGGTTGTGGTTTGCTATTGGTGGATCTCATGTGAGTGACAGGTTGCCCCGCCCTCGTCATCATAGAAGAGAAGAGATGCTGCAAGAGGGAGGGGAAGATATTCTGATTCAAGATTACAAGGCACATTAATTGGTCCCACTTTATATTAAGTGGCTTTAAGTATTATGTACTTACATCGAAAAATAAGTACAATGTACTTATTGTGTTCAGGTTGTATTGTAAAACACTTTTGCTGCTATCAAGGAGTGATACGGGTTAGGTTTGGGTCAGGTGTGTGTGGTATGGGTATCTTTAAGGTTGGGTTAAGGTGTAAGGGTTGGGTCAACTGTGTAATTACAAATGTAATTAAATAAATTAATTACAGCTGTAATTACATGCAGGTATTTTCAAAATATAAGTACAATGTAAAAACATGTATGTACACAATAAGTCCATTGTATCAAATTATTAATTTCAATGTAAGTACATAGTACTTAAAGCCACTTAATATAAAGTGGGACCCATTAATTTCTTTTTTTAAATAATGATGTGCACGGATAAATAATTTATATTAAATACTACAATATTCCATTAAAAACAAGAATTGTCCATTTTGATTTCATGGTGACTTGAAATCAACAAACATGTGGAATACAGTACATTTTCTCCGCCATTATTGGTATGAAATTAATATTGTGATAAATATCAATATGAAATGATATGGAAAAACATGGACAAACGTATTGTGATAATATATTTGGCTATCATTCAAACCCGTAATGTCTGTTCGAGCACCACAGCTGAACGTGATCCGCTAGGCCGCTGCTCCGACATCTTTCCTTGTTTTTAATTCAACCTCTCAACTATTTTACAACACGTCCACGGCTGAACTATGTTGACATTTAAAATGGTTTGGAAAGATTACGTGAACGGCTAGTAAATGTCAGACTAATACTGTGATTTCCCTTAAGAATCCCAGCACCTGCATTTCTGCCCAATTTCCAAAATCCTGAACTCTCCGAACGGACATATGAGAGGATATTTCTGTGGATTTGTCATAATATACCAGCCTTCCCCGCAGAGATGGTGTCTAGATCTTACGCTTCTAAACTGTATGTTTGAACTTGTGTGATCACGTTCCTTTATTTTGTGTCAGATTTCATGAGTTAAATATCATGAGCGTCTGTAAATGAAAAGGTCACCGTCTCTCCCCAAACATTCAGGTCCGAAGGAAATGAAGATGAAAGAAGTGCAATGAAATTCTAACACGTTTATATTGCTTTGAACTGATTGATATCTCCATGCGCGTCCCCAGAGATGACCCTGAAGGGTGGAGAGCGTTGCCTTCTTATCTCAACTCTGACTCCAAATTGATGTATGCTTTCATCTTATATTAGACGCCTGGTCCAGAGATTTTCAGAAATGACAAAGTCACTTAAATCAAATGGCAGCCTCGCTGAAATCTCTCGCTGATGAGACGTATAAAGAGGTACGTCGTAGGATTTTTCTTGCTCTTTTGAAATAAGAGTTTGATCAACTATGTAGATGAACTGTAATGTTCATAATGCACAACTCCACAGTCCAGCCATGTAGTGCACACTGTGTACTTGGATGTCTAGTGTACGAATGTTCAGTGTTTAGTATTAAATGGAAAATTAGGTACTGATACTACATTGTTTATTGTTGCATTGCTCTGAATGAACACGCTACTCACACTACTTATATAGAAGTCTCTTCTGCATAGCAAAGGCTGCATTTATTTGATCAGAAATACAGTAAAAATAGTGAAATATTATTACAATATAAACTAACTGTTTTTTATTGGAATCTGTGTTAAAATGTAATTTATTCCTGTGATCAAAGCTGAATTTTCAGCATTATTACTCCAGTCTTCAGTGTCACATGATCCTTCAGAAATCATTAGAATATGATAATTTGCTGCTCAATAAACATTTCTGATTATTATCAATGTTGAAAGCAGTTGTGCTGCTTAATATTTTTTATATTTTCATATTTCAGGATTCTTTGAGTTTATTTAAAATTAGACATGTCTTAACTGTCACTTTTGGTCAATTTATTGCATCCTTGCTGAGCAAACATATACTTTTTTATTTTTCAAAAACAAACCTAATCTATTGAATGGTAGTATGTTGTGTTGTGTTGTTGGTGCTGATTCGATTATGTCATTCATAGTGCATCATGAATGTCTTAAACAAAATTTAAGCACATAGTCTTGTACCTTTGACATTTTAATTGCATTTTTTCCTTTGATACGGAGTATGTAATGTTGTGAATCGTCTCTGGATGGTTTAGTTCAAGGCTCAGAACTCTTTGTTGAAATCCCTGTGGAGAAAATGAATGGGAAGCAAAGTTGCAGAACCAAGGCTGTTCGTTGCTGCGTTACATGGATACCAGAAACATGAGCTCATTAACATATGATCACTCTTATTTACATATCAGCATCTTTTTAGTTATCAGACACTTTATACACAAAGGTTATCCAATTATAACAGATGTTATTTACATATAGAAATCATAAACAGCTTGTTTAAGTTAATTGCTGCGTCCCAAATCGCATACTATCTGTCCTAAAAGTAGCGTTAGTGTGTCCCAAATCGTAATGTTGAAATGAGTATTCCAAGTATAACTGGATCCGGTTAGAATCTGAAGTGCAGATCCATGCACAGTTGCACACTGAAACGGCTAATATCGCCCTGGTCCACGATTTGATTAGAACTACAAACATGTATAAATAGTGTTAAAAAACGATACTCGGTTACTAACGTAACCTCGGTTCTCTCTAGAGAGGGAACGAGTATTGCGTAAGTTTAGCTTACGCTACGGGAAAGATTCATCTTCTCGAGATACTGAAGCCAAAAAATTATCCTTAATTTTTGTATACCTTGTCAACGCAGTGCAGCAGCTAGCAGACCTAGAGCAGGCTATCTTGCGTGCTCATTGGCTGCCCTGCGGGCAACTGCTGCAGCCTACCAGTGAGCCGGGCGTGACATCACGCCCAATGAAGGGCGCCCGCGCCTTCATAGCGTCACAGCCCGCCAGAATGGGCGTGGCTTTAGCCTATAAAGGAATGGGCTGTAGGCTGCTTCCCTGGTTTTTGTCGACTGAAGCGAAGTCGCTCGTGGCGCGAGCACGGCCGGTTACGCAATACTCGTTCCCTCTCTAGAGAGAACCGAGGTTACGTTAGTAACCGAGTATCGTTCTCTTACGAGAGGTTCTCTCGTATTGCGTAAGTTTAGCTTACGCTACGGGAACACTTTGTCAACGCCGTGCGCGCCAAGCATCCACATGAGACCCCGAACTTTAGGGGGAACCCCATAAGTGGAAGAATAAGGTGGCCGGCCATTTCGCGGGCCATCACTTGTACATAAGCACACATAGGGAATACAGAGCAGCGCGGGCGCGGGGTCTGTATAGGCACATGGCATAATCCCTTTAGTGCAGCTCAACCAGGAGAGCTGAGTCATGTGAGAGTAATCTGAGCAGGAGATCTGGGCAGAATACATCTCTCGTTCAGACTGACAGCAGTTTAGCCTGCAAGGCGGGAACTTCTAGGTTATAGAACCTGACAAAGGTAGACGGGGAGCTCCAGCCCGCCGCTACACATATGTCGTGGATAGAAATCCCGCTGGACCATTCCCACGAAGAGGCCACGCCTCTCGTGGAATGAGCCCTGATGCCCAGAGGGCATTGCAGATCCTTCGACGCATAAGCGGCCGCTATAGCGTCTACTATCCATCTGGACAGGCTCTGTTTCGAGGACGCGAAACCCTTGGTGCGCCCACCAAACGAAACAAAAAGCTGTTCCGAGCGCCTGAAGGAGGCGGTGCGCGTAATGTAGACCCTCAGCGCTCTGACGGGGCAGAGGAGGTTCACATCACTTTCACTGTCAGATGCTGTGAGAGCAGACAGTGAAATAACTTGCGCTCTGAATGGAGTGCCCGTCACTTTATGGACATAGCCGTGTCTAGGTCTGAGGATGACTTTAGAGTCATTTGGTCCAAACTCAAGACACGACGCGCTGACAGACAGCGCATGTAAATCCCCTACGCTAGAGATGCTCCGATCAGCATTTTTGGGGCCGATCACCGATTACCGATCACCAAAATCATGATCTGCCGATTGCCGATCACTGCCGATCACAGAATGGCAGGGGAATGGGAATCTTTTATCTATAATCTAGCAGAGTTTGCACCATTTGTAAAAAATGTGTTTATTTAATTGTATTTAGAAAATGACATGTCTTAAGGCTACTGTAGACCAGCTTTCCCAAATAAGGCAGAGTAACATTAAATTATTCCAAACAAAGAGGGGTCAGGCAGACCAACACACATCAGATCAGCCTAATGGGAGGGGATCAAGTTACACTTAGGCATATTTGGAAATTGTAGCCTCTTAATACACCCACTACATTTACTAATTGGCAACAAAATGTACAACTTGTTACACCAAAACTGGCTACTGATAAAAGGACAAAACTATGGCAAGTTTTTTTTCTGTTATTATTATGAACGTCTGATGTAGTTGAGCAGAATGCTCTTTTATGAAGTTACTTCATTAAAGGACATATTTAATGAGATTATGCCTGGAAAGGTTTTGGATTTTTTATCATATGTTCATTTAAAAATATATATTGTATAAAATGACTTCTTGTTTATATTTGTTTTGTTTTATTGTATTTATATGATATTTGTATTTTTATAATTGAATTTTTGCCATGAAAATAGCTTTGAATGCTGACATAACATAAAATAATCTGAATCTGATTCTGATGTAGAGGTATGGAACCAACTACGTCAGATCAAAAAAAATAAAATACCACCACCACTTTTGAAACATCTCGCGGCACGAATGTACCAATACAAATAAATAAAAACATCTCCAGTTAACTCAGAGCATTCATTTTGTTCATTTGTTAAATAAGAGGCTATCTAGCGCTGAAATATATTTTTTTTTATCAAGTGATCAAAGTGCTCGTTGCCGCAGCGATCAGTGGCGCAGATACCGCGTTCTGTTGTGGCTCGCGCGGTGCACGGTCTTCACTCGGACGCGCGCTTCAATCCGTTGGGAGACTCCCGATTCGTTCCGGTGAAGGAGAACTCATGTTGCCACTGCCAAGCTCCACTCGGCTGTTGTGTGCCCGTGCGCCACGCATGCAGGTGGGAAAAAGTCGCGCGAGTAATTTACGTCACGTGATCGGCTTTTTTGATCGGCGCTTTTGGGGTTCGCCGATCAATCTATTTTTAGCCAATATCGGCCGATCATGATCGGCGTCCGATCAATCGGAGCATCCCTACCCTACGCGTTTTACTGATGACAGCGCAGTCAGAAAAAACGTTTTCAGTGATAGATATTCCAACCCCACGGAGTCTAGTGGTTCGAAAGGAAAAGCTTTCAGGGCCTCGAGGACCAATGAAAGATCCCACATAGGAACCGACGGGGGGCGCGGCGGATTCATCCTTCTAGCTCCTCTAAGGAAGCGGATGACCAACTCATGTTTCCCCAGTGACTGGCCGTGCGTTGGTTCTGCAAACGCTGCCACGGCCGCCACGTACACTTTGAGCGTGGAAGGGGACCTTCCCTTATCCAACAGCTCTTGTAGGAAAGTGAGCAGATGCGCCACCCCGCATGTCCGCGGGTCCAGACCTCTGTCGGTGCACCAACCGGAGAACACCGTCCATTTAGACGCGTAGAGCCTTCTCGTGGAAGGGGCTCTAGACTGCGTGATCGTGTTCATCACTCCTTCTGGCAGGGTAACGAGTACCTGTTGATCAGCCATGCATGCAGTGACCAGCGCTCTGGATGGGGATGCCAGATCGTGCCGCGAGCTTGAGAGAGGAGATCTGCCCTCACCGGAATCGGCCACGGAGCTGTAAGTGACAGCTGTGCTAGTTCCGGGAACCAAATCTGATTCTCCCAACGCGGGGCTATAAGGAGCACAGAGTGGCGCGTTTCCCTGATTCTCTTGATCACCTGTGGTAACAGAGAGACCGGAGGGAAAGCATATAGCGGGAGGCTGGGCCAAACCTGGGCCAGCGCGTCCTCGTCCTTCGAGAAGAACATTGGGCATTGAGCGTTGTCTTTTGACGCAAATAGGTCGACTTCCGCTCTGCCGAATAGGCGCCACAGTTTCTGGACCATTTGGGGGTGGAAGGACCTTTCCCCTGGGGGGACATTGTCTCTGGACAGTCTGTCTGGGCCGTCGTTCAGATGGCCAGGCACATGCGCCGCCCTCAGCGAGCGCAGGTGTATCTGAGACCAAATAAGGAGGCGTTCCGTCAGATTGCAGAGATTTCTGGATCTGACACCGCCCTGACGGTTTATATAGGAAACCACAGATGTGTTGTCCGAACGGACAAGAACATGCTGGCCCTGTATGAACGGGAGGAAGCACTGCAGTGCGTTCTCGACCGCCATCATTTCCAGACAGTTTATGTGAAACTCCTTCTCCCGGTCTGACCACTGGCCAAAGGCTGGTCTGCCCTCGAACAGCGCTCCCCAACCTGAGTTGGACGCGTCTGTTGAGATGACTTTCCGGTGAGAGACGGTTCCCATCGTTACTCCCTGCTGGAACCAGCTGGCCGCTAACCAGGGCTGCAGAGCTGCTATGCAGGCCTGAGTCACTCAGATTTTCCGACCGCCAGACACCCAGGCTCGGGGGGGGCACGCGAGCATTCAGCCAGCGTTGGAGCGGGCGCATGCGCAGTAGGCCCAGCTGGAGCACTGCTGCAGCTGATGCCATACAGCCCAACATCCTCTGAAAAATTTTCAGAGGGAGGAAGCTGCCCTTCTGGAAAGAAGCGGCCAGGTGGCGAACACCGCGCGCGCGCTGTGTCGACAAACGAGCCGTCATGGTTACCGAGTCCAGTTCTATTCCTAAAAAGGAAATTGACTGGCTGGGCAGTAATGAGCTCTTGGTCCAGTTGACCGTGAGACCCAAGCTTTCCAGATGACTGAGAAGCACTGTTCTGTGAGATAGAAGCTCTGTCACTGACTGTGCCAACATCAGCCAAACGTCCAGATAGTTCATTATACGCAGCCCCTGACTTCTCAGGGGGGCGAGTGCCGCGTCCATGCACTTTGTAAATGTACGGGGTGCCAGGGACAGGCCGAACGGCAGGACGGTGTATTGATATACCTGACCGTCGAAGGCGAATCTCAAAAATTGCCTGTGACGGGGTACTATCTGAATCTGAAAATATGCATCCTTCAGATCTAGAGAGATAGACCAGTCCCTCGGGCGAACGTGCACTAGGATTTTTCTGGTCGTAAGCATTTTGAACGGTCTTTTCGCAAGCACTTTGTTCAAATGTCTCAGATCTAGGGTGGGTCTGAAGGCTCCGTCCTTCTTGGGCACGAGAAAATAACGGCTGTAAAAGCCTGACTCGGTTAGAGAAGGCGGTACCCTTTATATAGCCCCTTTGCACAGCAGCTTCGCTATTTCTGCGTGAAGTAGGTGTGCTACTTCCGCATTCACTATTGTCGCGGTCCGGGCTCGAAAGCGCGGGGGACGGCGAATGAATTGTAGTGTATAGCCCTGCTTTATTGTAATCAATACCCATTCAGAAATCCCTGGGATGTTCTCCCACGCGGCTATGTGAGCCGCTAGAGGGCGAATGGCCTCCGGGTTCAGACCGCCATTTGCTGGCTTGTGAAACTGAACCGGTTCTGGGCAATGGCGGCTCGCTGACAGCCGAAACCGGCTGATTTATGTGAGATGTCCCGATCATAGGGGATGGGGAACAAACTTTTACCACATTTTGACGCGCGAGCAGCGCTCTGGGTGATAGAGCTCTCTGTAAGCGTGAGCGCGTGGACGCGGGCACGAGACTTACAACTGTATCTAACGCCCCGGTCATAATAGACGGGGAGCGTTTTATTAACGCTCTGCGTTTTGTGATAACGCTTAAGCGCGCGGGCGGGGCCCGGGGGAAGGTTTGTGATAGTAAGCGTGAGCGCTCTCTGGCGGGCACGAGACTTACGTTTATAACCTGTTTGTTTGACCGTGTAACAGAGCAGGCAGATAGTGGGCACAGACTTGTGGACACATTTCTTACATGCAACACTCGAGCGGCTTTTCTGCGCTTTATGAGAATGTGCTCTGTGAGTGACACAGAATTTTGAGTGCTTATGTGTAGGGGTGAGCACTGGGGCGTGGGCACTTTCACTACACTTAAAACATTAACGGCATGAGCCGGACCAGACATTACACTCTTTTTGAGATTTCTCTGGGTCGCCTTGAAAACGGCGTTTGTGTGCAGGCGAGAGGGTGAATAAACCGGCTCGTTGGCTGCTAAATTAACCGCTGCAGTAGCCTGTTTGAAGGGGACTGACAGGGAAATGAATTTTGACGGCGGTCCGGCCGCAGCGGGACACGCGCGTCTTTTCTCTCTTACTGTTAGGAGGGCTTCGCGTGCTCAGATTTCAGCGTGATTCTCTGCCGAGGCCCTCTGGGAGGCGGCGGTCTGTGACGGCTGTCTGAGCGCGATCTAGGGCGGCCGCCCTGACGTCGCTGCGAAGGCTGTTTGAAACTGACCCGGAGCCGAAAACGCGGCGCGCGCCAACCAATGGCTGCTCGCTGAAAACCGAAAACCGGCTGATTTATGCGAGATGTCCCAATCATAAGGGATGGGGAACATTCTTTTTTCACTTTTTGACGCGCGAGCAGCGCTCCGGGCGAAAAAAGCTTCTTGTAAGCGTGAGCGCGTGCGCGTGCACTAGACTTACAAGTGTATTTGACGTCCTGATCATAATGGATGGGGAGCGTTTTATTAATGCCCTTCGTTTTGTGATAACACTTAAACGCGCGGGCGGAGCCCGGGGGGAGGTTTGTGTTAGCAAGCGTGAACACTCTGGTGGGCACGAGACTTACATACATAACCTGCTTCTTGATCGTGTAACAGAGCGGGCAGATAGTGGGCACAGACCTGTGGACACATTTCTTACATTCAACACTCGAGCGGCTTTTCTGCGCTTTATGAGAGTGTGCTCTGCGAGATTCGGAGTGCTTATGTGTAGGGGTGAACACTGGGGGCGTGGGCACTTCACTACACTTACAACACCGACGGCATGAGCCGGACCAGACATTATACTCTTTTTGAGATTTTTCTGGGTCGCTGTGAAGACGGCGTTTGTGTGCAGGCGAGAGGGTAAACAAACCGGCTCGTTGGCTGCTAATTGAACCACTGCAGTAGCCTGTTTGAAGGGGACTGACAGAGAATAAACTTTGACGGCGGTCCGGCCTTAGCGGGAAGCGCGCGTATTTTCGGAGGCGATGTGTCTATTAGTAAGCGTGAGCGCTCGTGAGCGGGCACGTAACTTACATTCTTAACCTCATATATACTCACTTAAGACTTCTCTGGGTCGCCGCGAGAACGGATGTGTGCAGGCGAGCGGGTTGCGTCACCGGCTCGTTGGCTGCCAAATACACCGCTGCAGTAGCCTTATCTAAGGGGACTGACAGGGCGAGACATTTCGACGGCGGCGCGCAAGCCCGTCCGGGTCATGCAGAGAGCTCGAGAGGGCTCTGCATGACGCGCTAACGGGGACGCGATTGCGGGGTAGCTCTCTTGTAACGTAAAGAGAGCTAGCCGCGTGCTCGTTGGTCGAGCAGAACTGGAACAGTGTTTGTACGAGGGCGCGCGCACGAGTAGTGGGCACGGGACCTACATTAACACAGATGATCCCCGTCCGGGTCATGCAGAGACCTCGAGAGGGCTCTGCATGACGCGCGAACGGGGACACGAGGGCGGGGTAGCTCTCTCATAACGTAAAGAGAGCTAGCCGCGTGCTAGTACGTGTCCCTCGGCCTCATCCTCAGATGCGACGGCAGTGAGGCTCGTGAGCGGCAGCTGCGCGTCGGTGAGGAGGGGCGGGGGGTTGAAGGCTTCGAATCGAGCCCGCAGGGTCGACAGCGGAAGCGCTTTACAGAGCTCGCAGCCCCCGGAAGCGAGGGCGAGCTCTGCGTGTTCCATGCCCAGGCAGAGAGCGCAGATCAGGTGGCGGTCTCCGGCGCTGAGCGGGGCTCTACACGAGCCGCAGGAAGTGCGAGGCATCTTGAAAAAGACGCTCGCTGCTCTTTTAGAAAATAATCTAAATAGCAAGGCAAAAAGGATACGTCGCCGGATAGCGTAGCTCGCACGGATGGCTGAAGGTGGCGAAGACGGCCGGCTTCCTCAGCGCTGTCCTAAGCTGGCTGTTCACTGTTCGACGGCGGCGATGGCTTCTCTCAGATCCAGCGATGCGAAGAGCTCGCTGAAGAGACAAAAATCAGGGAAGCAGCCTACAGCCCATTCCTTTATAGGCTAAAGCCACGCCCATTCTGGCGGGCTGTGACGCTATGAAGGCGCGGGCGCCCTTCATTGGGCATGATGTCACGCCCGGCTCACTGGTAGGCTGCAGCAGTTGCCCGCAGGGCAGCCAATGAGCACGCAAGATAGCCTGCTCTAGGTCTGCTAGCTGCTGCACTGCGTTGACAAGGTATACAAAAATTAAGGATAATTTTTTGGCTTCAGTATCTCGAGAAGATGAATCTTTCCCGTAGCGTAAGCTAAACTTACGCAATACGAGAGAACCTCTCGTAAGAGAACTACAAACATGGCGGGTTTTTTAAGCTGACGAAAAGGTATTCAATGTTATCCACATTATATTTCATCTGCAACAGCATTATATACTTTTATAAAGATACGTTTGGTCATTAACTTTTAAATGCGTCATTATTCAAACGCACGAGGAGAGTCTCCGCATGAAAGTGCTACTATTTCTGTCCAATATGGTAGGAAAATAAATTAAATTGAATGTGGACGAGTTTAACTGTGACAAGATGATTGACGGCAGTTTAAACGGCGACAGGATGCATGTGACTAAAGTGTAACTGTTAAAGACACAATTATGTACACTCAAAAGTATGTACTTTTTCACAAAAACAGTATTTACTGTACTTTTAGGGCATAGTATAAGTAGGTGAACTGGGATGCCGTGAATAAGAAGGTGGAAAATGATGATAAACCCAATCGTGCAAGAAATATTGGTAACATTTTACAATAAGGTTAATTAGTTAACATTAGTTAATGTATTAACTAGCATGAACTAACAATTAGCAATATATTTGTTACAGTATTTATTAATCTTTGTTAATATTAGTTAATAAAAATACAGCTGTTCATTGTTTGTTCATGTTAGTTCCCAGTGCATTTACTAATGTTAACAAATACAACCTTTGATTTTAATAATGTAATAGTAAATGTTGAAATGAGTATTAACTAAGATTAATAAATGCTTTAGAAGTATTGTTAATTCTTAGTAACTAAGGTAGTTAACTAATGTTAACTTATTGTAAAGTGTTACCGAAATCTTTATAAGTGGACTTCAAAATGCCAGCATAGATTGTGACCTCATTAATACACAGCCGGTACCTTTGTCCTGTTTAAGACGGACTCATTTCAGGCTGCAGTTGTCTCGATTACCCAGCATGCTTTGCGCTAAGTCTGCTCAGATAGCACTGTAGGTGTCCCAGTTTTTCCCTCCATGAATGTAGAGCAGAGCCTGACTTTTGCAGAACATGATTTAATGGAGAACGAGCTCACATATACACTGTAGTTTGGGTGTTTTTCAAACACTATCATACTCTCTTAAGACCAGAGTTCAGCGCAATTATTTACGTAACTGCAGAGGAAGTTCACTATTATAGCTATCTTACATGCTGCAAATTTAACTTAATCGAAATGGCAGCTGTGTTATGAAACATTTTCCTTGAGGTTTACTTTTCTTAACAGTCTGTCTTGTTTCACCAGACACCAATCGAGAAGGGTCTTGTCAATTCAATTTGATTCAACTTCAGTCTGTGATAGGGAGCAGAGTCTGGTTAGAGCCCGGAGATATGTTTCAGCTTGCTAATTTCATGGAAATCACTTTGTAGATTTTTCTGCTATGATAGCATCTGCAGACGAGTAATATAAGTCCCATGCTGTCTCGCGATTGCTCTGTTTATTTTATTTCATTTTCAGCTCTAATGTTTCTACCCTTCTCGTTAAGTCAAGCATTACTAGGACTGTTGCTCAGACTTCATGTTAGAACAAACGTCTAATACTAAGTATTAAGCTTCAGTCCCATTTATGTTACAGGTCATTCTTTACTTGGGTTTTAAGCACCCACCTACCAACAACCTAGAAAACCCTAGCAACCAGCCAGAACATCCTAGCAATCGCATAGCAACATACTCAAAAACCACTTAGAACACCCTAGTGACCACCTATCAGCTATTGAGAGTACCCTAGTAACCACATAGCACTGACATGCTCTAAACACCCTAGCAACTGCATAGCAATGCATTAAAAATAACTCTGAATGCCCTGGAAACAGCCCTTTACCAAACACATAAAAACACTGAAAAGTCCCAACATAGGAATACATTGGACCTAGGAATACATTGGAAACCATCTAGAACATCACAACCATGTAGCACTAAGAACACCCTAGCAACTGCATAGCAACAAGCTAAAGCACTCGGAACACCCTAGCAACTGTATACACCTTGGAATGCCTTAGCAACGCCCTGGAAACACCTTAGCAATGCCCTAGAAGTAGCAAACATATGCATTCAGAACGGCCTACAAATGCATTAAAACAACTCAGAATGCCTTAGAAACACTATGGAAACAACCCAATACCCTTTACCAACCACATACAAAACACATTGAAAAAACAACAACATCTTAACGACCACCTAGAACATCATAGTTAGTAACGTACTCGGTTACTAATGTAACCTCGGTTCTCTCTAGAGAGGGAACGAGTACTGCGTAATATCTTACGCTATGGGGAAAACCTCTTTTCCACGAGATATTGAAGCAAAAAATTATCCTTAATTTTGAATTAATGTAAAACGCTGTGCAGCAGCATGCAGATATAGGCAGGACGGCTCGCGCGCCTATTGGCTGCCCTGCGGCAAACAGCAGCAGCCTATCGAGAGAGGTGCTGCGTGACATAATCCTATGGGGGCATTTCGCGCCCATTTCGTCACGTCCCGCCAGAAAAGGGCGCAATTTCGCCCTATAAATATAGCTCGATAAGGCTGGTACACTGGTTTTCATCACCGAAGCGAACCAGAGCTGTGTATGCACGGCAAGATACGCAGTACTCGTTCCCTCTCTAGAGAGAACCGAGGTTATGTTAGTAACCGAGTACGTTCTCTTACGAGAGTATCTCTCGTACTGCGTAATATCTTACGCTATGGGGAACACAATGCAAAACGCCGTGCGTACAGGGATCCGACACCAAAGTCCCAAGGGCAGTAGCCCGGGGCTCATGTAGTGCATAATCACCATAGACTCACAGAGAGTCGGAGAAGAGAGGCTGCAAGCATCATTCCCCATGAAATAGCATCCTATAGGGGCTAGTTATGTTAATAGTGTTTCACACAGACAGGGTGAACGTGTTCAGCCTGAACTGGTTAAGATTACGGGTTATTCAACACCCATCGAGCCGTGTTATCGCTCAGTGAGCGATGCACAAGCAAAACTCAGCATCTGAGCCGGCACAGCGGGGCAGATTACACTGAATTCTATACCGACAGAAGCTTGGCTTGTAAGTCGGGAACCTCTAGGTTATAAAACCTTATAAATGTAGACGGCGAGGCCCAGCCCGCAGCCGTACAGATATCTTGCAAGGTAACGCTACTATACCATGCCCACGACGAGGCCACGCCTCTCGTGGAGTGCGCTCTGACACCCAAAGGACACTGCAGGCCCTTAGAAGTGTAAGCCAGTGCTATGGCATCGACTATCCATCTGGATAGGCTCTGTTTTGATGCGGCCAGTCCCTTGGAACGTCCGCCAAACAAAACGAAGAGCTGCTCGGTCTGCCTGAAGGCAGACGAGCGGGACACATAAGCTCTCAGTGCCCTGACAGGGCAAAGGAGACTCGCATCCTCCTCCTCATCTTGAACCAAGAGAGCGCACAGGGAAATCACCTGGGCTCTGAACGGTGTGTTGAGGGATTTGGGCACGTCCCGTGCCTCGGTTTGAGTATGACTTTTGAGTCATTAGGCCCAAACTCCATACATGATGCGCTTACTGAAAGCGCTTGTAAGTCCCCTATGCGCTTCACTGAAGCGAGAGCCAAAAGAAACACCGTTTTGAAAGACAGATGCTTCATGTCTGACAAATGGATTGGCTCGAACGGGGCACCTTTCATGGCTTCCAAAACCGTAGAAAGGTCCCACACCCTGGGACTGAAGTAGGTCTAGGAGGGTTCAACCTCCGAGCTCCCTTGAGGAATCGCACGACTAGGTCGTTCTTCCCCAGTGACTGGCCAGACACAGGTTTTGTAAACGCTGTTATAGCCGCCACGTACACTTTGAGCGTGGATCGGGTTCTGCCCTTATCCAGCAGCTCTTGAAGGAAGGAAAGCACTTCCGTGACCCCGCAGTCTACGGGTGAAAAGCCCTGAGCTTGACACCAGGCAGAGAACACAGACCATTTCTAGGAGGAGAGCCGTCTTGTAGACGGGGCCCTTGACTGCGTGATCGTGTTTAGCACTCCCTCCGGGAGGATAGCGGGTACCCGTCGATGGCCCATGCGTGCAGGGACCATAGCTGGGGGCGAGGATGCCAAATCGAGCCCTTGGCCTGGGAGAGGAGGTCTCTCCTCAATGGTATTGGCCACGGGGCAGTGCTGGTCAGCTGCATCAGGACTGGAAACCAAGCCTGGTTTGTCCAGAGCGGAGCCACAAGCAGCACTGGGCATCCATTTTCCCTGATCCGTTCCAGCACTTGAGGCAGGAGCGAGATGGGGGGGAAAGCATAGAGGGGACAGCGGGGCTAAACGTAGGCCAGCGCGTCCTTGCTATTGGAGAAATATTTCGGACAGTGAGCGTTCTCGTTGGATGCGAACAGGTCCACCTGCGCTCTGCCGAATGTCTCCCACAGCAGTTGGATCGTCTGCGGGTGCAGCGACCATTCCCCTGCTGGGACATTGTCTCTGGACAGCCTGTCTGGTCCCAGATTCAGGTGACCAGGCACGTGCGCTGCTCTCAGTGAAAGCAGGTTGTGCTGAGCCCAGACCAGGAGGCACTCCGTCAGCCTTTAAAGGTTTCGGGACTTGATGCCGCCCTGACGATTTATGTACGCCACCACTGACATGTAGTCCGACCGGACCAAGACGTGGTGACCCCTTATCTAGGGACAGAAGCGCCGCAGGGCGTTGTCGACTGCCATCATTTCCAGACAGTTTATATGTAGGAGCTTTTCCCGTTCTGACCACTGGCCAAAGAACGGTCTGCCCTCGAGCAGCGCTCCCCATCCCGAGGTGGAGGCGTACGTGGACACCACCTTCACGCTCGAGGGAGTCCCCAGACTCACACCTGACTGGTACCAGTCGGTTTTCTTCCAAGGCTCCAAAGCTGAGACGCATTTCAGACCGACCCGGAGGCGAAACCGACCAGCGGTCCATGCCCTGGGCGGAACCCGCGCTTTCAGCCATAGCTGCAGTGGGCGCATGCGAAGCAGCCCCAACTGGAGCACTGAAGCTGCTGAGGCCATGAGACCCAGCATTTTCTGAAACCTTTTGAGCTGGACAGTTGAGCCGCGGCGAAAAGATTTCGCGGCGCGCTGAATGTCCTGTGCGCGCTCTGGCGACAGATGCGCTGTCATAGATAGCGAGTTCAGCACTGTTCCCAGAAAAGATATTTTCTGGCTGGGAGACAGCAAGCTCTTCGCCCAATTGACTGTGAGACCCAGATTCTCGAGATGTTCGAGTAATGTGGCCCTGTGTTCTATGAGCTCTGATTGTGATCGAGCTAGAATCAGCCAATCGTCCAAGTAGTTCAAAATTCGCATGCCCTGAAGTCTCAGGGGTGCGAGAGCCGCGTCCATGCACTTCGTAAAAGTACGGGGTGCCAGGGACAGGCCGAACGGCAGGATTTTTTATTGGTATGCCTGGCCCTCGAAGGCGAATCTCAAGAATTGCTTGTGACGTAACGCTATTTGTATTTGAAAATAAGCGTCCTTTAGATCTATCGACATGAACCAGTCTCCTTGGCGCACTTGCGCAAGGATTTTCCTGGTTGTAATCATTCTGAACTGACGCTTCGTGAGCGTTCTGTTCAGCCGTCGCAGATCTAGAATGGGTCTGAGACCCCCGTCTTTTTTCGGTACCAGAAAATACCTGCTGGATAGACCCCCTTCGCTCTGAGCCTGAGATAAAGGTTCTATAGCCCCTTTGCTCAGTAGTTTCGCTATCTCGGCTCGAAGTAGGTGAGATACTTCATTTTTTACCGTCGTTTCGACTCGCGCCGCGCAACGGCGGGGGTGTCGAGCGAACTGCAGCGAATAGCCTCTTTTTATAGCGTTCAGCACCCATTCTTATACCCCGGGAAGCTTTGCCCACGCATCTGCATGAAAAGGTAGAGGTAGAATGAAATCTGGGCTCTGGCCGTGATATAGCGGCGGCCGGAGAGCTCCGGTGTGCTGAGAAATAGACACTGTTTTTATAGTGTGCGAGGCGGGGGGTGCGCTGATCACAGCGGGCAGCCTGACCGCGCTCGGCTTCTCTCTGACGGGATGTGGAGAGAAGGCGAGCTGGGCGAGCCCCGTGGGGTTCGGCATGTCTGTGAGGGAATGTGGGCGCGGGATAGCGGGCACACTCGCTGCACTGAGAACACTGTCGGCTCGCGCCAACTGAAAATGTGTTGGTTTCGTTTTTACAGAAACCGTGGGACATGCTTCATGTAGTGTTTTTGGGCACTGTGTTGTGGGCACGTACACTACATTTATTGCACAATCGACATGAGTCAATTTTTTTTTTTTTTTTTGCTAGCCCTGTATTGTGGCGGGCTGTGTCTGCGTGTGGGAATGGGCACTTAGACGTGGGCATTCTTACAACACTCATAACACCATCGGCCGTGGCCGGAATTCCAGAAAATACACTCTTTTTGGGATTTATCTGGGTCGCCTTAAAGCTGGCGTTTGTGTGCAGGCAAGCGGGCTGTGGTACCAGCTTGTTTACTGCAAAATACACTGGAACAGTCACATTGTTTGGAACTGAACGAGCGAGAAGTTTCGGTAGAGTCTGGCCGCGGCGAGACTTAAACACCGTGGGCCTTAGCTGACTGTATGTGTGTTGGTTTCTTTTACAGAAAACATGGCACATGCAGTGTGTAGTGTTTATGGGCACTGGGTTGTGGGCACATTCACTATAATTAATGCACAATTGACATGAGTCGAACTCATTTGCTCGAGCCCTGCACTTTGGCGGGCTGTGTTTGTGTGTAGAAATGAACACTGGGCTGTGGCATTTTTAATACACTCATAACACCATCGGCTGTGGCCGGAATACCAGAAAATACACTGCTTACATGATTTTTCTGGGTCGCCGTGGAAACGGCATTTGTGTGCTGGCAAGCGGGCCATGGTACCGGCTTGTTTACTGCAAAATACACTGGAACAGTTGCATTTTCTCGGAACTGAACGAGTGAAAAGTTTGGGTGTAAGTCTGGCTGCGGCGAGACTAAATTTTTATCCGCTGCGAGAGCTGGGCTCGAACACGGGTCTCCCGTGCAAAGGCTTTGGGTTTCGCCACTGAGCCACAGGGGGAAACGACAAAAGCTTAAAATAGCCCGAGCGGATAAAGAGCGTCATCACAGTTTTGTGTGCGTCGGCGTTTGTTTGCAGGCGTGCGTGTAATACAACAGGCTCATTGCTGCAATATTGACATTTTCAGCCGCTCAAACCAAGAGGAGCTGAGAAATGTTTGAGAAATGGAGATTGGCCCGGCCTCGGCGGGACTAAAAACACACTCTTTCCTCATCTCGCCGGTGACGCATGCCCACGGGGGGCGGGGTAGCTTTCTTATAACGTAAAGAAAGCTAGCCGCGGTTTTGAAGCTGGCCTTCTCTACAGATGCAGCTATCTCGTCGTCATTAATGGCGGAAGCGGCGGCGCGCGGCGGCCGTTGTCCTTTAGCGAGCGACTCGAGTTAAGCTGGTGAAGCTGGCGGGCGAACCGGCGAGCTATCACGGGCTGGAGAACCCTCGGGGCTATTTCGTCGACCTCAAGTGAGGGACTCGAGCGATGCCGGCGAAGCTGGCGGGCGAACCGGCGAGCTTTGGCGGGCAGGAGAAGGCTCGGGAGCGCGCTGAGCACGGCGCGGCGCTACAGCGGGCTGAAGTGCAGGCTCTGAGAAGGATGCCAGGCGAGTCCTCAGAGTCACCATAGGCAGTAGCTCACAGTGAGGGCATCCGCCGTCGACGAGAGCGAGAGCCGCATGATTCTCACCCAGGCAGGAAACGCAGATAACATGACGGTCCCCGTCGCTGAGTGTGGCTCGGCACGAGCCGCAGGATCTTTGCATCTTGAAAAAGACGCAGCTCTTTTAGCAGAGAGAGACAGACAGTGAAAAAATGTGTGTCGCAGCGGCGAACACACACACACACACACAGTTTGAAAAGGATATAATGCCGGAAAGCATAGCAGGTACGGCGGCTAAAGGCGGCGATGCCAGCGACTTCAGAATCAATGGCTCGTCCCGCTGTGTGCTTTTTCTCAGACGGCGTGGCTTCTCACTCCGGATCCAGCGATGCGTGATGCTTTGCTGAAGAGATGAAAATCAGTGTACCAGCCTTATCGAGCTATATTTATAGGGCGAAATTGCGCCCTTTTCTGGCGGGACGTGACGAAATGGGCGCGAAATGCCCTCATAGGATTATGTCACGCAGCACCTCTCTCGATAGGCTGCTGCTGTTTGCCTCAGGGCAGCCAATAGGCGCGCGAGCCGTCCTGCCTATATCTGCATGCTGCTGCACAGCGTTTTACATTAATTCAAAATTAAGGATAATTTTTTGCTTCAATATCTCGTGGATAAGAGGTTTTCCCCATAGCGTAAGATATTACGCAGTACGAGAGATACTCTCGTAAGAGAACTGTATGCACTCTGAACACCCTAACGACCATCTAGCAACACCCTAGAAACCATCTAGAACATCATAGTAGTAACTGTATGCACTCTGAACACCCTAACGACCACCTAGCAGCACCGTAGAATATCATAGTAGCAACCATATACCATATACGTTCTCGGATCACCATAGCAACAAGCAAAATTACTCTGAAAACCCTAGCAACTGCATAGCAATGCATTTAAACAGCTCGGAATGCCTTAGCAACACCCTGGAAACAATCTAGGACTCTTTAGCAACCACTTATGAACATAGTGAAGTCACAGCACCATAGAAATCACCTGGTACATCATAATAGCAACCGTATGCACTCAGGACACTTTAGAAATGCATTAAAAACAACTCTGCATGCCTTAGCAACACTACCAACCACAAAGAAACACACTGAAAAGTCACAACATCCTACCTAGCAACACCCTAGGAACCACCTAGAATTCTTAGTAGTAACTGTATGCACTCTGAACACCCGAGTGACAACCTAGCAATGCCCTATCATAGTAGCTACCATAAGCAATCAGATCACAATAGCAATGACCTAAAAAAATCTGAGCACCCTAGCAACCCAATAGCAGTGCCCTAAAAAACGCTTAGAACACCATAGCAACAGCAGCATTGTGGTAGCACCATTTGTACAGGCGAACAGTACTCACATTTTCTTTAAAAAATGTAAAAATGTTTTTTTTTTTATGATAGCATCTGCAGGCGAGTAATATAAGCCCCATCCTCTCCCTCTATTGTCTTTTATTCTGTTTTCTGTTTTTGTCTCTCTCCCATTGTCTCCTCCCGCTCTAGGGATATCTCTGTAGAGAGAGGGCTTCCCTTTCATGTTGTCCAAGCTCAGATCTTTAAAAGGCCAGTGTCCCCGGACAGGGACCGGTTAAGTGTGAGCTCAGCGGGTTCCTGTGGCCCCTAAAGCACAGGTGCAAGAGTGTCGAGCCCCGGCCAGCCCTGAACTTCAAACGCCGCTGGACTTTGCTGAATCCCAAAACAGTTCTGGCCTTTCCAACAGCGTGTGTTTTCACTGATTTCCCACACGCGCTCTTCTCTTTCTCAGCTCTGAAATGTAGGAAGGACGTATGGTTATAGGAATGATGACAGCATTGGTGTGAATTACCACAGAAAATTATTTTGACTCGTCCAAAAACTTGCATTTACAGCAGGAGATGCACCGATATATCGGCTGATAATCGGCCAATAAAAGCAGTTATTTTTCTATATCAATATGACCTGTGCTGATTATATCCTGTCAATCAAACGTCGGCGAAAAACGTTCAGACTGCATCTCATACTGTGTGTGAAGAAAATCACTCGTGTTAAATTTAGGGCTGTCTATGTGACAATAATGCATTAACAATTAAAAAAAAAAGTTTTTTTTGTATATTTGTTACTTTATTGGGGATATCTGTACATTTTTATTTGGGGTCAATAATTGTGCCTTTTATATTGGGTATGTCTTGGCTGAACTCCCACTTTTTTTTCTTTCTTTTTTTCCTACATATGTTCTAATGCACAACCTTGTTCTGAAATGTTTGGAATTTTGTAATATGTAGAGAAACCCTTTAAATAGCTAAAATAGGAAAAAATATTGCTACATTAAAGCAAGCCCTGTTTGACCCTATGAGTCACCCGTAGTTCAAGCCAGGGTTGCCATGTCCGGGGTTTTCCCTACACCAAACATTATTTAAGGTGTCTCCCATTCAATAATCGCAAAAAGCTTTGTGCTTTGTTACTTCTGATAAGAAACAAAGTCTCAGCTTTCAAATTCTGTCCATTTGATCACGAAAGTCAAACAATAAATGATGCTCTTAAATGTGACATGACAGATTGCTGTATGTAGCTGAATGTAATAGTTTGGGTTCTGTTGTTAATTTTAACCTCTAATATTACAGTAATGTACCAAATGAGAGGGTTCCCTATATAGTTTACTGAATTAATTTGGAGAGATTATTTTCCCTTAAGAATCAAACGATCGCTATCAGCGGATATCATTCTGAGTAATCGGCTATCAATATCGGCGGAAAAATGTAGTATCGGTGTAGTATCTCTAATTTACAGTAATGCCCTTTAATGCCTCACAAAATGAGGCTAAGGTACGTTTTTTTAAGGTAAAATGTTTTTTTCCGAGCTGTTTTTAGCTTAGCTAAATCAACAGTTTATGTTTATGGCAGATTTCTGAACTGCTTGTGTGTCATCAAAGAGGCCCAGTGTGTTTTTTATTTTTCTTTAAGCCGATGAATTGAAATTATTCTCTGTGCTAATCGATTATGCTATGATAATTATGCAATCAGCCGCACTTGAATGTTTTGAACCTAAAATATTCTTGCGAGTTAAAGCCATATGAGCGTCAGACCTCACATGAAGAGTTCAGGTTGTCTGACTCTAAAGAACATCAGTCAACATTACCGTGTTTGTGTCAACAGTCCTTTCAGTGCGGTGTTTAAGCTAGCGTCTGTGGCTACAGTGACTAGCACCCGTCGAGGACTGATCGTGTGACTTGATACGTCCGTCAATACGGCAGGTAAACATATCAGTTCTGTTGCCATAGCAGTCAGACTTCACGTCTCCCTCTGGGATCCAGTCCACGGTGGAAATTCAAACCGAGCCATTAAATACGGGCCGCATTAAAGGACTGCCGACATGCAGGGAATGCTGGGAAAGAGGTGGGCATATAATTAAGGGTCTGTGGACATTTTCGGAGACAGAGGAGCGATATTTACTCGTTCTGTTTGTGGGTAAGGGTGGAGTCGGGCTTGCGGCTCGAGGCTAACGGGAGCCAGGCTGCGGGTGCGAGAGGAAAGCTGTGGGGACTTACAGAAGAAAGACAATCCTCTGGAGAAACACCAGTTGTTAGATGAAGCCTGGGAAGGCCTGCAGCGCCACACTCAGAAAAACAAGTCTGATAAGACACTACATATACTGTATTATTATTACCATATTCATATAATGTGGTATTTACATGATTGTACTTACATTTTCTTACTTTTGTTGCTTAGTACATTATAAAATTTTTAAATATTCTAATCTCCAGATACATTTAACTGAGAAGTAAAATGACTTTAGGTTGTTTTTTTGAAAGAAAAATAATAATAATAATTGAGTGAGTTTATGCTTAAAACAGCGGGGTACGAAAATAATCGTTTTCCCTTTAAATTAAGTTTTTAAAAATATTTCTTCTTGTTTTAAGCATTACAAATATTATCAAAATTCATGCTTAAAACAAGAAAAAATATCTGTCATTAGGTTAAGAAAATAACATTATTTTGCCTTTATTTGACAATTTGACATATTGACAGACATATTTTCCTTTTTTTAAGTAGGCCTAAACTCAGTTTTTTTAGTAAACTCAATTTTGATACATTTTTCAGAAAACAAGCCTTAATATCTTGTCATTTTGCTTCTCAAGTAAATGTATCTTGGTTTAAGAAAGTTTAGATATTTATACTAGAAAACAAGACAAAAATATGTTTTTGCAGTGTGTAGCTTTTCTGACTATCTTTAACTGGCTTACAAGTTACAACTAGCAGATAGCATGACAGTTTTGAGTGAATTGAGGATTCATTTTAGCCAGACAGTTTCTTGAGAAAGTGCATTTTAATAAATAGGTTCCAAAAAATGATTCACCGATTCATTTGAATTTTCGCTTATTTCTGTGCCTGGAACTATCAGTGCATTATATTTTGAAGTGAAATGGTTAGTTAAAGATTGTTGTGTTGATGTTTACTGATGTTTTTGCACTGATATATTAGTGGGTTGTAGTGTTGCTAGCTACCTTTGTAAAATGTTAGCTTGACTGTACTTAATAGTTTGTAGCTTGAGTTTCAAAGAATACCAAAGTATTACCATCAAAATAATGAGTAAAAACACTAAAACACCATGGTAATACCACAGCACCTTCCTTCCTTTCCTTCACGCAGTGCTAGCATGCTAGTTTGATTGCGGCTAAGTCATTTGTTAAGGGATTTGACTGCTGCCCTCCTTCTGGAATTGAATGTTTAATTACAGTGAATATACAAGATTGGTCGTGACTTGTTGGTATTGAACATTTATAGCAGTGAAAGTGACCTCCTTGATGGGGTTTCAAGAGCGTGTCATTCTCTAGTATCATTACGTCTGTGGGGATCCGGGAGTCTGTGCCCTGCATATTGATGCCAGGCCAAATGTGCTTCATTATCTGCTAGAATAATAAAACTGTGCATGGGAAGTGTCAGAGGCTCTACGTCAGGATGCGTATAGGGCGCAGTGGTAGATTCCCACTTTTTCCCATTCATTTGCTCCATAGGCATTTTAGAAAATCCTTTAAATTCAGAGTTCAAAACCTTGAGCCGAGATGAATCACAAAACTCTGATTTAAAGCAAGTTTTAACTAATTAATCACAGCGCATCGACAAAAATTATATTAAATGTTTTCTGAAATGTTATGTTAGAATATGCAAATGAGTGATTTTCTAATTAAATATTCACTAATTTGCATAAATATCAAGAACGGAAATCTGAACATTGGTTTGATTCTTTTTAGCGACATTTTAGAGTTGAAGGTTTTTACTGACGGAATTTTAGATTAATTTTTTATCACTCAAAATACTTTCAACATCCAATGTTTTTAGGACTAAAATGCTCTATAAATGAGGCAAGTATGAATAAAGCCATCAGTTAAACCCTTCAGGATATAGATCTGTAAAGTTTGATGTATGTAAGTGCTGCTGAAATGGAGAAAAAAACTCACAACCTTGAAAGATATGTATTGCAATTGAAATATATAGATGAAGTGTAAATGGTTATTTTATGTTTTCTATCCACTACTCTGAAAAAAGACATGTTAAGAAAGCAAAATAACCTCAAAATTGATCAGTGCATATAAAAAATGTTTTTTCCTGTAAATGTAGGAGCTGACAAAAGACATAAATAATATGAGTAGTGTAGTATTTCAATTCTTTTACAGAAGTATATCATCACATAACATCTTCATAGAAAGATGTATACGTTTATATCTTTTTCTATTGAGTAAATGAATGCTATTTTTTGGAGCATACAAACAGCTTGAGTTGCATCATGGGAATCGGCTCGGCGCTCGTCACATGCCTCTCGAAACACGGCCGGAGCGCTGACTGCTTCTGCAGATGTGCTGAAAACAATGACACTCGTAGAACTGCCGTTCTCATGTTTCTGCAGGTACCGCTGCTCAAACTCTCCTTCCAAAGGCCAGAAAGAGGGAACATTAGACTGGAGCGCTGATGAGAAAAGCAGAATTAAGAAAGGGAGAGCAGAATGAGAAGTCTGACTATTTTTAGGTCACTGATCGTACCTGTGCCAAGCCTCTGGAGAAGCGAGTCCTGCTGATCCTCTCAGGGTGTTCTCAGGCCCCGTTAACCCACGGTTGGTGGTGAATGAGGGCCCTCAGGCCCCGCTAACCCACGGTCGGTGCTGGTGAATGGGGGCCCTCAGGCCCCGCTAACCCACGGTCGGTGGTGAATGAGGGCCCTCAGGCCCCGCTAACCCACGGTCGGTGCTGGTGAATGGGGGCCCTCAGGCCCCGCTAACCCACGGTCGGTGCTGGTGAATGGCGGCCCTCAGGCCCCGCTAACCCACGGTCGGTGGTGAATGGGGGCCCTCAGGCCCCGCTAACCCACGGTCGGTGCTGGTGAATGGCGGCCCTCAGGCCCCGCTAACCCACGGTCGGTGCTGGTGAATGGGGGCCCTCAAGCCCAGCTAATCCACAGTCAGTGCTGGTGAATGAGGGCCCTCAGGCCCCGCTAACCCACGGTCGGTGCTGGTGAATGAGGGCCCTCAGGCCCCGCTAACCCACGGTCGGTGCTGGTGAATGAGGGCCCTCAGGCCCCGCTAACCCACGGTCGGTGCTGGTGAATGGGGGCCCTCAGGCCCCGCTAACCCACGGTCGGTGCTGGTGAATGGGGGCCCTCAAGCCCAGCTAATCCACAGTCAGTGCTGGTGAATGAAGGCCCTCAGGCCCCGCTAACCCACGGTCGGTGCTGGTGAAGGGGGTCCTCAAGCCCAGCTAATCCACAGTCAGTGCTGGTGAATGAGGGCCCTCAGGCCCCGCTAACCCACGGTCGGTGCTGGTGAATGGGGGCCCTCAGGCCCCGCTAACCCACGGTCAGTGCTGGTGAATGGGGGCCCTCAGGCCCCGCTAACCCACGGTCGGTGCTGGTGAATGGGGGCCGCCCGCTGGAGGCTGAGGTTGAGGAAGGTTTCCCCTGACTGGTGGTCTTCTTTCTTCCAGCTCTCTGGAGGGAAGGGAGGTAATTATGCAGCGGGAATGAAAAGCTCCTTTTTTTACAGAATACACTCCTCCGGCATCATATTCAGCCCTGAAGAAGAATGTGAGAGAGACTGTGAGAGAATGTAAAAGAGGGAAAATCAACGCAATGAAAAAGCTAATTTTATCATGTTAAAGGAATATTTCACCCATAAATTAAAATTCTGTCATAATTTATGCACTCTCTATTCATTCCAGTCCAAACCTGTGTGACTTTCTTCTTTTTATCACAAAAGGAGAAATGACTCTCTACTTTATTATTTTATTTTATTTTTCTATCACTCTGCTTGTTTTTGGCTCTTCAGGTTACTTCAGGTTACGCTAGTAGGTGGAGACAAGTAGCTGTCTTTATAAGTGAATCACTGAATCATTCACTCAACTGATTTGTTCAAACACAGATTTGTTCAAGAATTATATAAGTGACTGTTTTTACGAGTGAGTCATTGCATCATTCATTCAACTCATGTGTTCAAACACAGATTCGTTCAAGAATTATATATGTGACTTTTCTATGAGTGAGTAACTGAATCATTCACTCAACTCATGTGTTCAAACACAGATTTTGATCAAGAATTATATAAGTGACTTTTCTATGAGTGAGTAACTGAATCATTCACTCAACTCATGTGTTCAAACACAGATTCGTTCAAGAATTATATATGTGACTTTTCTATGAGTGAGTAACTGAATCATTCACTCAACTCATGTGTTCAAACACAGATTCGTTCAAGAATTATATGTGACTGTTTCTATGAGTGAGTCACTGAATCATTCACTCAACTCATGTGTTCAAACACAGATTTGTTCAAGAATTATATAAGTGACTTTTCTATGAGTGAGTAACTGAATCATTCACTCAACTCATGTGTTCAAACACAGATTTGTTCAAGAATTATATAAGTGACTTTTCTATGAGTGAGTAACTGAATCATTCACTCAATTCATCTGTTCAAACACAGATTTGTTCAAGAATTATATAAGTGACTGTTTCTATTAGTGAGTCCCTGAATCATTCACTCAACTGTGCTGCGTTTCCCAAAAGAATTGTAAGACTAAGTTGATTGTATAGAACATTGGTAGCTTTTGAGAAACACAGCCCTTATTAGTACAAACACAGATTTGTTCAAGAAATATATGTGTGACTGTTTTTATGAGTGACTCAATAAATCATTATATTATTTATCACTATAAAAGCATCATAAAAATAGTCCATATGAATTGTTTTTGTTGCTTAATTTCTGTTTTTATGAATCTGAATTCAGGAAGAAATCAAAGTTTAAGTCACTATTTGCACACAAAAAAAAAACTTCCATATTATATATATACACACAGTACATAATATTTCTCCTTTTGTGTTCCACAGAAGCAAAAGTCACACCGATTGGAACGACATGAGTGAATTATTACTTCAATGAGTCATTGATTTGAAAACTGAAGGGGTGAATAAAGCTGATGGGACAGAAAGAGAAAGAAACACTGAAATGAATAGGATTGTGGAGAAATCGGGTCAAGGTCGGGGAGACGGGAAGAATGGAGAGTGAGAGAGCAGTCGAGCAGGAAGTGCAGACGGTGGAGATTGGAGGGAGGGTCTAGCATCGTTTCTTTTGTTGTGTTTTCATTCTGCTGCCTTTAACAAGTCTCATTTGGGGATCAGTGCAGGATTAGACGCTACAGGAGGGCATTTGATTGGTCTTGCCATGGATAAATGCTCCTCTCAGCGGGAGACGGGGGAATAGCATGATAAAAACCCACTCTGAGTGTTGATAGACTAGCAAATAGTCATTCTTTTGTTTAGCTAAAAGCACAGAAAAAAGTCTCCCCACCACTCCAGAGAGACAATATGTTAGCACTTGACGCTCGCTGATAACCTAGCTTTGCATTGACTGTATTCATGCAACACAGCTGTATCCTCACAATTCTGCTGCTTTTGCGATTTGATCAATTTTGCATTGTAAAGAAAAGACGGGCTGAAAAAGATTTTTGTTTTCAGTACAAGCAGTTCATTCAAAACCCCCCCCCCCCACAAAAAAAAGCTGTCAGAAGCGATGCACAAAAAAAGTAATTTTCTTATTCAGTATTAATGATGTAAAAATTTACTTGAGAGGAAAAACTGTTTATTTTTCTCACCCAGATGGCAGACGTTTTTTTTAGGCATAAGCTTCCCTAAATTTAATGAGGTTCATGCTTAAAACAAGAAGAAATATTTGCAAACTGCGTAAGAAAAATAAACTTTATCCAAGATATATCCTCTAAATATAAGTGTTTATATCTTCATCTCAACCTCTCAGAATTTTAAAGATGTTTAGATATTTTTAGTGGAAAATATTGATTACGAAAATGCTGTTTTGCACCACAGAAACTATCAGAGAGCTGAGAGAAACGGGGAAGACCTGTTAACTCTGCAGGCTGGTCATGTGGCGATGAGAGGCACAGAAACAGTGGGGCGTTTGTCACGCCGTCCAGATGAAACGCACCGGTAATGACACCAAGCGAGGGAATCAAACTGCTCCACCAGCTCAGTCTAAAATCACGTCTTCCCTACTTTTTTATATTATTATTAATGCACTCCGCAAATTACCAACGGCCGTCCAATTTGGCTTTAATTTAGATGTTGGATTACGTGTGATCTCTCCTGCAAATTCCGATGTCACGGTCATTGTCTGCCTATTAGAATTCAATTTGAGGAGTGAAGATGGTTTGAAACGTGATTATGTGGAGGAGAATTAAAGCAAACGCGGTGGATCAGAGGCGGGAATATTGCAGGAGAGGGTTTATTCCATGCTGAGCGAGTTTTATAGTAAAACACTGCCTGAAACCTGTACTGAAGACAGACTTTGAAAATAAAAGCACATAAGGATGGATTCAGTCTTGTTTAATGATGTTGGGGCAGGGAGTACTAGAGTTCTACCTTCATTCAAGTGAGCTGCTTAGATTTGATTATTTATTTTATTTTATTTTTCGTTTAATTTTTTATTTTATTTTGATGGATGGATGGATGGATGGATGGATGGATGGATGGATAGATAGATAGACATAGACAGACAGACAGACAGACAGATAGATAGACAAACAGACAAATACTTTACTGATCCCGGTCTTGAGACAAAAACATATACCGTAGTACTATAAAAATACACGATAACACGGCTGTTTTTCCCTAACCAGAGCTTTTTCAAGAACTAATTGGATCCCAGAGGTATTTCTTCTATTATAGGGATTTTTTTTATTTCTTTTAGACATTTACATTTGTATATAGCATATTTATCTGTGCCTATATTTATTTATTTTAGATGTAGCTGTTTTCTGATTAAAATACATTTATATATTACAGTCATTTCAGATAATACATATGTGATTTTGGTTTACTTGGTATACTTCTTTAGAAAGCAGCATGAACAGTTTTTCCATGTGCCTATTATTCCTGAAAATGTTGTTTAGGTGGGCATTTCACTAGCGTTTGGAAAATAACTTGTGTGTGTGTGTGTGTTTGCGTATGGCAGCTGACAGGAGAGCATTTCTTAGAGAAAGCAATTCTCCATTGAGCTGGACTCCTGGCCTTTATAGCGGTGTTGCTCACTAGTGTGTTTGTGTGTGTGTGTGTGTGTACTTGTTTATGAGTGTGTGTGAAGGATAAAGGACCTCCTGGAGTTGCTCGGGCCTTCTCATGTCAGCTGAAATTAGCTGGAGCAGCCTGTGCCAGTCTAAATAATAATCTCCAGTGTCTGGAGGCGTCTTGCAGCAGACCTCTTCACACGCCACACGGCCGCTCTCCTGTTGCTCCGCTCCGAGAGGTCCTTGCTCTTATTTGCCACGGGCACCCAGGGAAAAGTGTCCGATATGGAAAAATCTCGGAAATCATTTGCACTGCATCCTGTGATTCTGTCCCGCAGTAATGAGGATTTATGAGATCACCAGAGGTCAGGCAAGTCGCCAAATGCACAAGCAACAAATCGGCCAAAGCATCCATCATTTTTGAGAGCGCCACGTCAGCGCATGCATGATTTCACTGATACTTCATGAGTAATCAATAATGAAATCACGATTCGTTTATGTGTTTAAACTCGGCAGCTCTCAGAAATCACCGATTTTTTTTTTTATCATCTCACCACTGCCTTTGTTCTTTGGCCCAGTCATTCAGAGGACATTAAAATTTCATGCTGTCAATACAGCCGCCTTTTCTAATACACATGCGTGCAACTGGGTTGCTAACATGCCTATATGAATTATTAACTACGACAAATGACTTGTCACAGCATGTCTGGCAGCGTCCCATCACGTCTGCCGTGCTAACAGCCAGCATGAGTCTACAAGCATCCCGTGTGTCTCGCTAACGTCGCAATGTCAAACCGCAGGGACCTAAGCCACACGTGCACATGCAGAGGTGCATGCTTTAGACGCAGTTGTGTACGTTTAGGCATTTTAACTTTGTTAAATATAACAGAATAGTGCAGATCTCATAAAATTATAATGCAAGTAAAAGTTGCAGAAGGAAAAATCTCTTGATGAAGTTTGAATATCCGACTCCAGTCCCTGCAGGGAGTTCAGTGCATTTGAAACTCAAAGCTGCGCTGGAGCACGTTTTACTCATTTAATATGAATGCAACATTCGTTTACGAGTGTTCAGCCTCTCTTAAGGCTCCTGGAGCGAGACTGTATATTTGTTTAATGCTCTCTCGCCGGACTTAAACCACGCTTTATTCTGTCAGATCTTGCGATTGTTGACAAACCGCTCTCTTCAGAAAAGTCGCCCGTACCTTGTAGTGATTAAAACAAGTCAAATCTCCTCCGTTCCCTTTTCCAAGCGTCCCCCACCGCAGTAAATCCGAGAGATCTGCCGGTAATGATGGCTCTTAACATTCTTTTACTTGGCTCTGAACGAGCCGAGCATTGTGGGATTAGAAGGGAGGGGTTGGGAGAGTGGGCTTTTGGCTTTGTTTGATGTCTCTAGTACAGATGGCAGCGAGTGAGCGCTGGGATAATGAAGCTCACTCCTCGAGCGGATCGTTAAACTCGCCGCTGTTTAAACACACCATGATTGTTGGGTGAAGTTACCGAGTTAAGTCATGTGTAGGGGGTTGTGTTTTTATTGTGGACAGACCACACAAGCCCTCGGTGGAGTAAAGACAGCCTGCTCTAGTCGCTCCCTGTTCTTCATTTACCACAATTTGAGAGTAAAGCATCGCAGGGTCGGTTATGTTTATGATTTAATTCATTACCTGTAAAACAATATCAATACCACACCCAATTAAACCCTGGTGGTCTCGTTATTTGACACTCATACAGAAGATAAAGCTTTAGCGTTGCTTGTTAGAGCAAATATCACTATTACTGTTGCTCATATAGGTGGTAGTGATTTAAACAACCGTTAACACTCAACTTGTTTAACTCAGCCTTGCCATTTTTGCCTAGCGGACAATACAACTGGCAAAATCCCACCCAAACTGCGTAGCAACGTGCTAATGCTACTTTGAAGTGTGTCCACATAACATGAAAGCTAATTAAAGGAACTGCAACATTTTTAACATCCTTTTTAACATGCTAAAAGCTGCGTAGTTTCAAGTGCATAGCATCATGCTAAAGCTATTTGTAACATCTTAGTGTCCATATTATGAGCTAAAAGCTACTCAGAACACATTAGCAATCACATAGCAACATCTTAGCATCCGCATACCATGTTACAATATATTTAGAACATCTTAGCAACCACATAATGACATACTAAATCTATTTTTGATCATCTTAGCAGCCGCATAACATGTTAAATCCTACACAAACACATTTTCAACTGCGTAGCAATATGCTAAAGCTATTTGGAACGTCTTAGTATCTGCATACCATGCTAAAAAAGCCACTTAAAACACCTTAGCATCTGTAGTGCAACATGCTAAAGCTATTTGTAAGATCCTTGCATATTCATTACATGCTAAAAGCTACTTAAAACACTTTATCAACTGCACTGCAACATGTTAAAGCTATTTGTAAGATCCTAGCATCTTCATAACATGCCAAAAGCTACTTAAAACACCTTAGTATCTGCACTGCATCAGGCTAAAGCTATCTGTAAGATCCTAGCACCTTCATAACATGCTAAAAGCTACTTAAAACACCTTAGCATCTGCAGTGCAACATGCTAAAGCTATGTATAAGATCCTAGCACCTTCATAACATGCTAAAAGCTACTTAAAACACCTTAGAATCTGCACTGCAACATGCTAAAGCCATTTGGGACATTATAGCATCCTCATGTTAAAATCTGACACCTTTGCAACTGCATAAGCTTCTTTTGCAAGAGTAAGCACTGCTCACATCTTCAGAAAATGTAAAAATCTTTTTCTTTTTTGCTGTATATCAATAGAGTGGCAACGTGTCACAAATGAGGGATGTGTTCGCAATCTAACACATGCAGAAGCTGTGTGTGTGTGTGTGTGTGTGTGTGTCAGACATGTTCAGCGGCCAGATCAAGTGTTTTATCAAATGTGAGGGAGGAGAGACAGTAGCGAGGGCGTTTGCTGCCCGCAGGCAGACCGCAGGACACAGTCTCTCAGGACTGAATAAACACATGCTTTCTTATCATGACGAGCCAGATCGTCTTGTGATGAGTAGTACTGTAAGTACCAGCCTGTGCTCTTCTGCTGTTTTAAACTGGATTTTCACACTAATCTTTATCTCATTAGTGGTGTTTGCTCATATTAGGGATAATGATTTTAACAAGCCCCTTACCTTCAGTAACTTCAGTGGATGTGTGTCGTCCTGCAGCGTTTATGCTCCAGACATGAATGATTCCTGCCGAATGATAAAACAAGTGGGAAATAAATCCCTCATATTTACATTGAGATAGGTATCCGAACTGTATCTAGAGACCAGGTTGTATCAGCCAATCCTAAGTTCTTAAAGGAGTCTCATTATTCCCTTTTACGAAGTCTTGATTTTGTTTTCGCGGTGTACTAGAATATGTTTTCATGCTTGATTGTTCAAAAAACGTATTATTTTTCACATATTTTACATAATTACAACTCCTCCGAACTGTATCTAGAGACCAGGTTGTATCAGCCAATCCTAAGTTCTTAAAGGAGTCTCATTATTCCCTTTTACGAAGTCTTGATTTTGTTTTCGCGGTGTACTAGAATATGTTTTCATGCTTGATTGTTCAAAAAACGTATTATTTTTCACATATTTTACATAATTACAACTCCTCCGAACTGTATCTAGAGACCAGGTTGTATCAGCCAATCCTAAGTTCTTAAAGGAGTCTCATTATTCCCTTTTACGAAGTCTTGATTTTGTTTTCGCGGTGTACTAGAATATGTTGTCATGCTTGATTGTTCAAAAAACTTATTATTTTTCACATATTTTACATAATTACAACTCCTCTCTCTCAGTCTTGTTGAATGCGTCGTTTTCGATGAAGCCCCTCCTTCTGAAATACAAAATGTGCTGTGATTGGTTAGCTGGTCCAGTGTGTTGTGATTGTCAGCGCTTGGCGTGTGTTCAGGAAATGTCACACCCCTCCACAACCACAAGCTCTACTCAGATGTAAATATTTGCAATTTCAAACCATTTCGAGCCCGATTCAGACCCTGACAATGTTAACGAACAAGACGATTGTGCTGAACGGATTTCAAGCACGGACTTTGCAAGCACGGATTTCACAGGATGTTTCCAAACCGTTTTGCTTCTGTTAAAGCCACCAGCCTGCATTATTCCAGCTTAGTTTTTTTAAATAATCGTTTTTAACAGCAGAATTCCTAGTGAAAAAACTACATTACCCATGATGCTGTACACAAAATTACACCAATCAGTGAGTCAGAAAAAGCAACACCCGCCAAAATAGCTCTTGTGTTTTGGTTTTTTTGCCATTGGGTTTTTTGCACATATAGGCCTGTCGCGATAATCAATAAATCAATTAATCGCACGATAAAAAAAATGAACTCGATAATTTTTCCGGCCGTGATAATTTCCATTTGCATGCTTGTTTTGTTTTCCTCGTCTCTCTCTCTCTCTCTCTACCAAAGAGACTGGATGACAATATCAACGCTGACCGCCACCCATTGATTTTCGAATGTTTTTTTTTATTATTATTGTTTTTTTTTACTGAGCCTATTTACAATCGTATTTGATTGCAGAGCGCCGTAGCGCGTCCCTCTCTCTCGCGCGCGCGCTCTCTCACCCTCATATGAGGCGCCATCTAGGGCTTAAATCAAACTTCATTCACGCACACATATATGAAACACTTGCATACACATATATTAAGTAGTCCAACATACATGTATACTGCTGAATGCTCTAACAAATACATATGAAATGCACAACGACACACCTAAAGTCGCTCACGCACATACATGCAAACTCTACACACACGAGATGCGCGCACACACAAACTCTCCACGCACATAGCCTGACGGTACTGATCCACTTTTGCGACACGACTGAAGCGTGGTGTCGCACGCCTCTCCACATTTGTAAGTTGATGGGCGTTCCTCAAGTTTACCGCTATGGGCGTGGTTTTGACCCAGCGGTCAGTCTAGAACAAAGGCCCCTCGAGAGACTACTTCTATTGGATAGACGCGTCGCGTTTGACGGATTCATTTGCATAAAGATGGGCATCGGCCAGCTCCCGGGAGCATCCCGGGAAGGCGGCGCTTCATTTGGAAAAATGCTGCGCGTCAAAAAGCTGGGCGATTTGCCGAAAAGCGTTTGACGGATTCATTTGCATAAAGATGGGCATCGGCCAGCTTTTTGACGCGCAGCATTTTTCCAAATGAAGCGCCGCCTTCCCGGGATGCTCCCGGGAGCTGGCCGATGCCCATCTTTATGCAAATGAATCCGTCAAACGCGACGCGTCTATCCAATAGAAGTAGTCTCTCGAGGGGCCTTTGTTCTAGACTGGCCGCTGGGTCAAAACCACGCCCATAGCGGTAAACTTGAGGAACGTCCATCAACTTACAAATGTGGAGAGGCGTGCGACACCACGCTTCAGTCGTGTCGCAAAAGTGGATCAGTACCGTTACTCATATGAGACACGCGTGCGCACACAAACTCTCCACGCACATATGAGACGCGAGCGCACACACACAAACTTGCACACACTCATATGAGAAGCGCGCACGCACACAAACTCTCCACGCACATACTCATATGAGACGCGAGCGCGCACACACACACACACACACACAAACTCGCGCACAAACTCAATGAGACGGAGCACACAAACTCATCCCCACACATACTCATATGAGACGCGAGCACACACACACACAAACTAGTGCACATACTCATATGAGACGCATGCTCACACAGTACATGATGCATATGATTCTCAGTGTGAACGGAAGTCACACATTGGTAAGTGCATTTTTTGTCAATAGAGACAGAGTCCATTGCTTTTATTGTTTTTGGTTGTTTTGTTCATTTAAATAGTCTTTAGAAATAAAAGTTTATTGATCTTTGAAAAGGTGTACCTGCATTATTATGCCATTATCATTATTTTAGATGAGAATGGTCTCAGAACGACAATATTATTGTTTATTATCAATATTATCGTTTATCGCAATAATTTCTTGGACAATTTATCGTCCAGCAAAATTTGTTATCGTGACAGGCCTATGCACATACTGTAAAACTTATAGTATATTGGTTGCTGGTAACGAAAGGACACAGTATTGATAAATAAACACAAGTTCTTTTGTCATTCTATGAGGATTAGCATCCATGCTAATTTCTCGCACTCCTCCTCGTGCGATGTGATAGTGTGTTTGGAGTTTCCTCCAGGGCAATAATACATAGAGAATCACCAAGCGCAATAATTCGGCCCTCACAATGAAGCACTGGTTTATCCAGCGGAGCAGCTTAGTCCTATTAATCTCTTGTAACCAAATAAAGTGTGCCCGGGCTTCTCGCGCCGGCTGCCGGCTAAGGCCAAGGACTCGTGTCCTCTCTTCGGGTCATTACTAAGCTTGCACCCCCCAGGGCTCTCCATTTCCATTGCAGCTCCTCTGTTCCTCCGCTCCGCCGTGCTTCCCGACTCTCCACGGCTTATCGTTTGGAAGCAGATGTGTTGTGACAGTGGGCATTTTCCATATGAGCTGCATAGTTATGACTGAGAGCAAAGCACCGCATGATCCAGGCGGGTCAAACCGCCACATTCATCCCCTCGGTCTGGGCTCGTCTCCTCTAGACGCTGCTGATATGGAAAGCCGTTTAAACAGCCAATCCTGAAACACCTTCCAATCCTCCTCAGAAAAGCTTGCCCTGCACATTCAGGCCATATCCCAATTCGCAAACTATAAAGAATTCAAGATTAGTGCATCCCAAATCACAGTATGCTAAATTAAATTTTATTTTCAGAGCAAAAATTTTGTGGTGTTTGCCATGCAAAAGTCACCAGTATGATGCTAGGGCGAGCTATGTGACATTTTATGTGCAAAACTCAACACCACATTAGGGTATTAAGATTTTTTTCCAGCTGGTAACCGATAAAAAAAATTACACTCAATCAAAATCCATCCTGCTTTAAAAACTTTGAGCATTTAAAGTCCCCCTGTGGTGAAAATCAAGCTTTTAATGTTGTTTATATGTATATGAGGGGTTTTTAATATGCTTTAAGACAAACCATGTGTAAATTCATAAGTCAACAGCATTGCTGAGTATTTTCTCCTTAAAACTGCAGTGAACCAAAGACAGTCTCAAAAACACGGTTTGAAATCGCTGGTGTTTCTGACGTCACAAACTACCTTGTAACCAATCAGATCAACGTGTGATCGTCAACGAGTGGATCTCTGAGCTGCTGTGAGTGAGTGGAGGCGGGGCTCATTTGCATATTCATAGAACCGCGTATACTAAATGAGGCAAGGGTGTAGAATTACATTCAAGCTATTTTAAGGCATGAAGATATTTAAAAAAACATTTAAATATGTAATTTTGGTGATCAAAGATGAGTTTTAAGGAATACAATTATTGACTACAGGGGGACTTTAAAGCAACAGATGCCAAAACTGCAGTGCATGCTTCTAATAACCAGAACAATATCGTCAGATGGTGTGGATGCTAATATAGTTATCTTTATCTTTATAGTTATCATTCTTGGTGTGAAGTGGGTTGTTTTCACAATGTTGATGGATATGTTTTTTTCTTCTCCTCATAAAATGACAAAAAAGTCATGTTTATTTACCAGCACTGTCTTTTCAGTACCATTAAATATACAAATGTCACCACCAAGAGGTTATTAGCAAGGGTGTTGCTATGTTAAATCACTCAGCAAACACCACTAAATTATGCCAAAGAGATTTGAGGTAAGCAAGTATGCTTGTTGTTTTTATGTCTAATGTCACTGGAACTACGTCTCAAAACTGTCATACATACTACCTTTAGTAAAGTGAAGTAGTAGAAATACACAGATTGTGATGCAGCCCCAGACTAGCAGTGACCTTTACAGCTGTTTTAAACCAATATTTGGAGTCTGAACACCACATATGCCGCAGGACTAGGTGCTCTGAGCCCGCAGGGATTTGTGTAGAGCTTTGGAGCGTCAGACCATAGCTAAAACCTCTCGTGTCAACTCTGTGAATACACCCAACACTGAGCGAATGCCGTGCTTTTGAAATCATATGTCTGGGGGTGGTAGCTTATCCTCTCCAATGTGAATGCACTGAATTCTGGCTTATCGTTCGGCACTGTGACACAGACGGATGCCGCTTCCCTCGCAGGCGATGAGCGGAGTTCACTCTTTGAACGATAATTACTCAATGGAACTGATTCAATTAATTGAGGCCAGGAGCAAAAACTGGAAAGATCGGAACAAATTAAATCATAATTATAAGCTATTTAGGAGAGGCCACACCTGAGTAATTTCAAATTAAGATAAGTGTATGTACATAGCAGTTGTCCTGCTGTAGGAAGCACTGACGCTATTAACACACACCGTGTGACACCAATCCAGTTTCACTTATTCTGAGCTGGATCAAACTAACGCTTTCTGATGTTCAATTAAATTCTATCCATTGCGCTGGACTTTTTCTTCCTCTGAGAGTGAGTGTGTTAGTGCAGTGTGTGTTTGTTTGTTGAAAGCGGCAGTGTTTTACCGTCAGTATAGTGTTACCCTACATTTAACCGCACTAATGTGGCATCTATCAACTCGCTAAACCAGCACTTTTCAAACTGCTTTAAATGTGCCTAAAAACACTGCATGTCTAATGCCTACTGCAGATATACTACATACAGCATGAGTATACTGCATACTTTGTTAATAAAAAGTATATGAAATTGTATGTAATTCAGTTAGTGGTGTCTGTACAATTTCTTAAACACATACATTTTATATGGAGATGCAAGGAGGTTTAAAAAAGATAGTGTTATCTGCCATAAAAAAAGATATTGTATATTAGTATGCTATTCTAAATTCAGCCTCTGTGTATGAAATTACGTACTTTGTGAGTATGTACTGTATTTCTTGACTGAAGTACGATCTTCAGGCTTGCTGCTGTTTAGTACAAACATATTCCCATACATACTACTTGTGGCATTGTTGCCCTTTTTTTTACCTAACTATTTGAATCCGACAGCTTTTCAGCTCTTTGTGACTTAGTCAAAAGTTTTAATTGGATGCTCACTTACTTTTTAAAGAATGCTGCCTGTTTAGATGCACTGTTTTGAAAGTGTTATTCAATTGATATGCTGCTTTTGGTTTACTTAATAGCAGGAAAATAGACATATTTGAACTTTGGTTGTATACTGCACTTTTTGGCAAATGTAAAAGTGTAGAGTACTGCATACTCAGGGCTCGGCAGTGCGAGGTTTCACTTGCATGTACAACTAAAAGTATATGTGTGCAAACTGTGAAATGTATTTAGGAGTATATGTGCGGAAAAGAAAAGTAGGTCCCCACAGGGTTTTAAAAAGTGAAATTTAACACCATAGAATATCATAAGGTATAACAAAAGTTTTAATTATCCTTTTAAGAGGTCTCAAATTTGAGGCCAGAAAACAGGAATCACAATATGACTTTATGTGATTATTGGTGATGATTTAATAGGGCTGCGCGCTGCACTGATCACTGACTACTTTTAGACTATTGTTCTGATTTACTGTTGATTATTTATGACAGTGTTTATGATGTGTTGTAATATGTTTTAGATGGTTGTAAGAGTGCATATTTTAGCTCCCTCGCTTGAATGAGCAGCTTGAAGCAGTGAAGAGATTTCAAAATAAGAGTCCCGGTGCATATTGGGCTTGTTACATTTTATTTTTAATTATTACATAAATACAGTTTAAAGCTGAAATATTTAAAACAGTGTAGTTTTTGTATTCATGTTTTCATCGCACCCCTAAAGTTCTTTATGCGCTCTTAACCCTTTATTGTACGGAGTTGCCTTACGGCAACAATTAATTTCTACTCATTTCCATACAATATATTGCACTATGGTAATTAAAAAAACAGGCCTTAAGGTAAGTTTTTTTCATAGAAAAACTATTTTTTTGACCATTTTCCATTGTGGTACAGCGTTGACATATGGCAACGTTTTCCTAAGCCCCCTAAAAAAAATATTTTTTGCAAAAATCAAAGATTTAAGCCATGTTATGTAATAATAACTTATTTGAAAAAAATATTTCATGGTTAGAACATTATGCATACCATAGAGGGTTAAATTTGTCAAATTAGGACCACGTACTTCTGGGGAAAATGTAAGTGCAGAAACAGTAGTATGTCATTTTGAATATATTTTTCAGAGTGCTTGTACACTAAAAGCACGCATGCAGGAAAGCAGGTGGATGTTTCAGGACACAGCTTCTTCATGAAGCTCACTTGTGGTTTTTGCTAATTAACGTCTGTGACGAGCGGTGCAGCTGGGATCTTTAGCTCTGACGCAGACTAAGGTCACTCTCGTACGTGTAGTAACTATTCTTCTGTGACTCCAGGTCAGTCTCATGCAATCGATGACATTCCAATAAACAAGGTGGCGGTCGGCCAAGCCATTGTTTCGCTACGGTGTGGCTGGAGAAATTCCTTAATCTCGCGTCTACAGCAGAGCTCAGGAGAAGAAAAATCGTGTTTTCATTCCAAGAGCGAGCAAGAGAGCTTTGCCGGTCTGGCCTCCTTGCTGGCTGGAAAGCGTAGCTCTGTCACATCACCCTGATTTACACCCCTGCTTTTCCTGCATTCTCTGCACAACCTCTTAAGTCCTTATAGTCTATACGACCACGTTGAACTCAACTGGTCTGTGCTGTTTTTCATTGCATTTTGGACTGACGCAGACCGTGTCTCGCTCACTGCAAAACCAAACAGTGAAATTTAAACTTAAAGGGATAGTTCACCCAAAAATGAAAATTAGTCATCATAGGTGTACATGACATTCTACTTTCAGACGAATACAATCGGAGTTATATTAAAAAATGTCCTGGCTCTTCCAAGCTTTATAATGGCAGTGAATGGGTATATTATTTTATATATATATATACATATATATATATATTTTTTTTTCCATTAAGTCTTCTTTCCATTTTTTCTTTCCATCAAAGTGCATCCATCCATGATAAAAGTGCATCTATCCATGATAAAAGTAATCTACACGGCTCTGCAGGGGTTAATAAAGACCTTCTAAAGTGAAGCGATGCGTACATGTAAGAAAAATATCCATATTTAAAACTTTATCAACTAAAATAACTAGCTTCCGGCAGACCGCCGTAAGCAAGTCGACTTACGCCAAAAGAGTAACACTTGATGATGTATGACGTTGGATGTAGGAGTAGCGTAATCTTAGACGCACGCCTCTCGCGGTTCAAACAAACAGGGCTGGGCAGCAAACTCAAGCTCCTCCCATATTTCTCTTTGAAAACTCTCGTTTTAGACGTCTAGTTCGTGACTGGTGTTTTGTTTTGCTCTATCCTCTGCGCTTCCGGGTTCATCATTACGCTGTGCATCAAGTAAATGTACTCTTTCGCAGTAAATCGGCGTCTACCTGAAGATATTAAATATACAGCCATTCACTGCCATTATAAAGCTTTGAAAGAGCCAGGACATTTTTTTATATAACTGCGATTTGTATTCGTATGAAAGAAGAATGTCATATACATCTAGGATGGCTTGAGGTTGAGTAAATCATGGGCTAATTTTATTTTTTGGGTGAATTATCCCTTTAATCTTTGAGTTTGTTAACTTAAAAAATTGATGTAACTGCCAATTTATTAGTATTTACTGTCTTCTCAAGTGTGTTTACATTCAGGCCAAAAACCCACAAGCCAAGCAGCAGGAGTGGCATATATTTGGAGCTGTGATAGAGAGGGATAAATAATGCAGCGTTTGCAGGAGGCCTTCGCCACACACGCTCCCGCACAGCGTAAATCTCCCACACTTTGCCTCACAAATAATCCTTCAAAGCCATCCTGAGGTTTTGGGGGAATGATTGGCTTTTGTATCACCTCCCTGTTTGTGCCGAGTCTATTCAGACTGCAGATCTGCAGCAGAACGTCACTATTAAATCAGCACATTTAAGACGGGAGCCTCGACAAAGCCTTTCTCCACTTCTGAAAGACCCGAGCACGGCATATTGTCACGGATCGACTGACGCGCTTAGCATTCCCAGGCGTTCCTGATTCTGTGCCATGTTTCACTCCTGCAGGGAAAAGCAGGAGCTGTCGTGGCCGAGGGAGGTTTGGTTTCAGGGTTAGTGGAGGAGAAGAGCAGCTCTCGTCTCTGATCTCAGAGCTGTGTGAGGACATACACACAGTAAAGAGAATAACATATGGGCAAAAAATAAAACAATGTTGCAGTTTTTCCTCAGCAGCGGCTCACTGTATAGAACAGGGTCAAATAAAAATACATGCTGAGTTACAGTACAGGGGTTTATTACAACCCATCGACCAGTCAGTGTTGAAATAGTGTTGCACATTCCTAGTACATCATCCATCCATCCATCGTTCTATCTATCTATCTATCTGTCTGTCTGTCTGTCTGTCTGTCTGTCTGTCTGTCTATCTATTGTTCTATCTATTGTTCTATCTGTCGTTCTATTTATCCATCATCCATCCATCCATCTATCTTTCCATCCATCCATCCATCCATCCATCTATCATTCCATCCATCTATCTATCCATTGTTCTATCCATAAGTCCATCCATGATCTATCCATCTGTTTATCTTTCCATCCATCATTCCATCCATCTATCCATCCATCCATCTATCATTCCATCCATCCATCCATCTATCATTCCATCCATCCATCCATCCATTTATCATTCCATCCATCCATCTATCTATCCATTGTTCTATCCATAAGTCCATCCATGATCTATCTATCTATCTGTTTATCTTTCCATCCAACCATCCAACTATTATTCCATCCATCTATCATTCCATCCATCCATTTATCATTCCATCATCTATCATTCCATCCATCCATCCATCATCTATTATTCCATTCATCCATCCATCCATCCATTTATCATTCCATCCATCTATCATTCTATCCATCCATCCATCTATCATTCCATCCATCCATCCATCCATCTATCATTCCATCCATCCATCTATCATTCCATCCATCCATCCATCCATTTATCGTTCCATCCATCCATCTATCATTCCATCCATCCATCCATCCATCTATCTTTCCATCCATCCATCTATCATTCCATCCATCCATCCATTTATCTTTCCATCCATTTATCTATCCATTGTTCTATCCATGTCTATCCATGATCTATCCATCTATTTATCTTTCCATCCATCCATCCATCCATCCATCCATCCATCCATCTATCATTCCATCCATCCATCGATCCATTTATCGTTCCATCCATCCATCTATCATTCCATCCATCCATCCATCTATCATTCCATCCATCCATCCATCTATCATTCCATCCATCCATCCATCTATCATTCCATCCATCCATCCATCCATTTATCTTTCCATCCATTTATCTATCCATTGTTCTATCCATAAGTCTATCCATGATCTATCCATCTATTTATCTTTCCATCCATCCATCCATCCATCTTCCGAGTTACAGTACAGGGGTTTTTAGAACCCACCGACTAGTCAGTGTTGAAAATATGTAGTGTTACACATTCCTAGTACAAAAACAAAAAAAGGGGAGCGTTTTGTCATGAGTTTTCAGAAAGATGCGCTCTCCTCTCTCTGTCCATTAGCCGAATATGCCCTAATGTCTGGAAAACAAACCGCGACGCAGCAACAAATGTATAATGAGCTTGACTTTTTCATCAGCAGCGAGTGTATTGCAGTCTGGGGGAATGTGCTGTATATATATGTGTGCAATAATGCGTGCCGGCCTCCACCTGCAGCGAGTCTCTCTGCAGTCCTTACATTCATCAGAAAGATTCATGAGAAATTATCTTTCGTCCCCCGGAAAAGTGCCGAAGGAGGCGCTCCGAGACACAATAACGCATTCTTTCAGACAATCGTCGCATAAATGTTTCAGCGCTGTTTTCAAATGCGCAATAATATCAGACATAATTTGAGACGGCCCAGCATGCTTTGCAGTCATCAGGGGTTGTTTCCTTTGATCATTAATGTGCAATCCAAGGCATTTCAAAAGAGCTCGGAGCTTTTTTACACCGCTGGAAATGGATGCTAACGAGGCAGCCGGCGAACGCGGTTGCGCTGCGGTAAACGCTAAAGAACTGTTAATTAGCGGATGCCTGCTAATAGGCCGCGCTGTCACAGAATACACACTGCAACACGCCATCCTTTTTAGACCTTTTTTTTGGCCGTCATTATGCGAGAAAACTGCATGTTATTCATCCTGAACCGTATCCTCTTCATAATTGCATTTTGCTTGGCGAAGATGCTCTAACATGCAATGATATTTCAAACGGGCCGTGCTTTGAAGCAATCCTGAAATATGCATCGGCATGTTGGCTGAGGTGATGTAAAGAGCCAGGTTTCCGCCCCGTTGGGCTTGAATGGGCTAGATCTTTCAGTTACACTTAGTAAGTAGATAATTTAGCTCTCATTAAAGGTGGAAACGGGGCTGTATGCCACAATGCACTGATGCCAAGCCTTCAGAAAACACAGAGAAGAGGCTTTTCTGCTTTGAGAAGGACATGAAACGTTGCGGGGTGGAGATGCCTCGCGTTCCCAGCCCTGCCGGTCCCCGGGGGCCGAGACTCATTAGCACTTGACTTCAGAGCGGCCCAGTCCTGCTTCTTAGGGCTCTCAGATGTGGAGAGAAGATGCCGGACTGAGAGCTGAGGGTCCGCGAACGCTTTCCATCCCTCTTCTACTCTGCTGTCTCTCCATCCCATCACCCCCTACTGTTTGCTCAGTTTGACTGACAGCTGGGTGAAGTTCAAGGCGCTGGGAATACTCTTCTGCTCCGGCAGTGAGACGATGACAAAAGATAAATGTGATAAAACTTTTAGTGCCTGGCAGATCTGAAGGTTAGTTCGGTACTCAAATGGGGCTCGTATTTGTAACGTTATGCAATGTTAGTCCTAAATCATATTTATTGGAAAGTGTCCCGGTAGATAATGTGGCGCACTTTATTGATCCGTTTGAAATGGCTTGATGAAGACTTTTGCTCCAATAGATGCTTTGTGTAATCGTTTAACTTATACGGTTTGGGAATCGTAAAGAATTTAAACGTTTGATTCTGAATCTTCTTAGCATTTACCTCACGGTACCATTAACATTTCTTTTTGTACTTATGTACTAATTTGGAAAAAGGAAATGCAGTTCATATGAGGTTATCCATCCATCCATCCATCCATCCATCGTTTTATCTATCCAACGTTCTATCTGTCGTTCTATCCATCCATCAGATACAATCTATTAGACACAATCTAATAATTGGTCCCAACTATGGTCCCAACTAACATATGTAGTACTCTTTTTTTCTTTTTTTTTGTAGTGCATAAGCGCTACATTATTATTATCATTAATATATATTAATATTATCATCATTAAAAAAGAAATCAAGTAAATATTGATCTCGTCATCTTATTTTTCAAACCTTTTTTTATTCTTTTTAATGTGTTACGTAAATATACAGGACAAATGATTAGTGAAATGTAATATTTGTTCAATTATTTGTAAATTGATTTAAAATGGAATCCTTGTTTAATTGTTGATTAGTTTACTTAAACTAAATATGTAAAGTGCTTTGAGTACCCTGAAAAACACTATATAAATGTAACACATTATTAATATGTAACTGATTTATTTTTTATAAATTAACAGTGTATTTTTTAAATATATGTTGTCATATGAACAACACAGTAACAGTTTTCAGTGTATTTCCAGTCAGATGTGATGAAATGAATATCTTGCAGTTCAGTAAACGAGTCTGATTCATCGAGTCACCGCTCTGACTGATTCATAAGCGTTTCTGATTCACTAAAACGAACTGTGTTACGAGATTCATTCGTTCAGGAATCGGACTACACTGGTCTCGCTGTATGTTTTTAACTGTAGATTCAGTGTAATTTACTGTAGGAAACGCTGTAAGAGTGGTCTGTCCGCTGCATGTTCATATATAGTTACCCGTGGCATTGTGTTTATGTGTCTCAGAGTCCAGAGATTTCTATTAGCCTGAAGCTGAAAACATCGGAGGGACTAGCAGTGACTCGGATGATCAGATCAAAGCTGGTATACGGCCTGAGAGTCTCTCAGCACAGTATACATGTGCGCTAGCAGCCTCTCGGTCCCTCATATATATTGTATAGGATGAAAGGATTGGAAGTTCAAAGTCGTCTTATTAGGCCTCATGTGCTTTATTCTTTCAGCATGATGCTTGTGTGTGTAGCTTATATAACGCTGATCTGATGTGGCCTGAGGTTTTACAATGTTCGTATGTCAGTGTTCATGGTTTTTAAGTGTTATCAGCATTTAGATGCAGTTTCATTCAATTTTAAGACACATAAAGGATGTCTAATCAACTGAATTCGTTAAACTTGAACAATTTAACAATATATAAAAGTTAGGGCTGTCAAAAGATTACTCTCGATTAATCGCATCCAAAATAAAAGTTTGTGTTTACATAATATATGTGTGTGCACTGTGTATAATTATTTTGTATATATATAAATACACACACATGCATGTATATATTTAAGAAATATTTGCATGTATGTACTGTATATATTTATATATAATTTATATTATATATAAATATTTTATATATATATAAAAAAAAATCTTAAATGTATACATGCATGTGTGTGTATTTATATATACAAAATAATTATACAAAGTGCACACACATATATTATGTAAACACAAACTTTTATTTTGGATGCGATTAATCACGATTAATCTTTTGACAGCCCTAATAAAAATGTATGGCCTATGAAATTTTGTGTTGTCTCTTATTTTTTATGATTTAATAAAAAAGTTTGATCACAATTTAATAATTATATAAATGCACAAAACTTTAACAAACTTTTACTTTTACAAGTCGATTAATGTTTTAAAATGAAATCAAATAAAATTTTAACAATTCCTTTCATTTTTTATTGTTTTTTTTGTTGCTTTTTTGTGCAAAATGCAGCAAAGGTTTACTGTGTAAATTAAAACTTGGACGGAATATGTGTGATATTGTGTAATATTCCTTAAATAGTTTTGTGTAGTTAAATTGATACTCTAAAAAATAAAACTTAAAATGAAATTAAAAAAACTGTAACAGGGGTATTATCGTTAACTAAAACTAAAGACATTAAAATATTTAATTGTATAATATTTTAATTTAATAATTAAAGTAAAGCTGAAATAAAATAAAACATTAATATTATTTGGGAAAAAACTTGAACTAAACAAAATACATTTTTATATTAAAGGGGTGGTTTACTGCTTTTTTTCTTTGCACGACTGTGTTTATGGGGTGCAATATAACATGTCTTCGTGTTTTTTTTTTTTTTTTAAGCTTTATTTTTCATAAATTTCACCTTTGTTGTAAGCCGCTTTCTCCTCTGTCATTTGAACGACCGGTTGACTTCCTGATTCTATGAAACCACTCCCTCAGAAACAGGCAATGGGCTCAGATTGGTTAGTTGGGCCGCTGTGTTGCAATTGGCTAAACTGCGTGGCGGAAACTTCACGCCCATTACCTTTACGGGCGAAAGCTGTATGTGCTCCGGCTCCGGACAAATTATGTCAATACTGCGTATCAGCCGTGGTATCAGCTTGAGCCAGAATCAGACCCAGAAAGCGGCAATGAAGAGAGTCAAGCAGAACCTCCCTAAACATACAAAACGTTTCTGAATGGTACATTTTTGAATCATCATTATTATTATTCTATTCTACTATTATTATATAAGAATTTTGATATGCTGTTACTTGAAAATGCTTTTGAGATACGTTTTTCTCCTGATTAAATGTTTAATCTAACTGAATAAATGACTGAGTAATACCGTTTTTTAAAGTTATTGTTTTGTCGATATAATGAACAATCGTTTATCTATTCACAAGCCTTAGTTTACTCGGTGTATCGTTTTCTTTAGGTGTACATGTGGCAACTGTGTTAAAGGGTTAGTTCACCCAAAAATGAAAATTATGTCATTAATGACTCACCCTCATGTCGTCCCAAGCCCGTAAGACCTCCGTTCATCTTTGGAACACAGTTTAAGATATTTTAGATTTAGTCCGAGAGCTTTTTGTCCCTCCATTGAAAATGTACGTACGGCACACACTCTTTGTCCAGAATGGAAATAAAGACATCATCAAAGTAGTCCATGTGACATCAGTGGGTTAGTTAGAATGTTTGGAAGCATCGAAAATACATTTTGGTCCAAACATAACAAAAACTACGACTTTATTCAGCATTGTATTGTCTTCCGGTTCTGTTGTTGATCCGCGTTCACGATTCCGCAGTGACCCTGCTGACGTAAGACGCTGATGACGTGTTATCTGGTGCGCCCGAGCTTCGTTTACAGTTTGAGGGAGACGGGCGCTGTATTCAAGCTATTCTACATTGTTTGTATTTTTGTATTGCTATATTTTTTTTTAAAATGGTGCGTAGGTGTGCATGTCGCGGATGTCCTAATCTCCAGATAACACGTCATCAGCGTCTTACGTCAGCAGGGTCACTGCGGAAACGTGAACGCGGATCAACAACAGAACCGGAAGACAATACAATGCTGAATAAAGTCGTAGTTTTTGTTATGTTTGGACCAAAATGTATTTTCGATGCTTCCAAACATTCTAACTAACCCACTGATGTCACATGGACTACTTTGATGATGTCTTTATTTCCATTCTGGACAAAGAGTGTGTGCCGTACGTACATTTTCAATGGAGGGACAAAAAGCTCTCGGACTAAATCTAAAATATCTTAAACTGTGTTCCAAAGATGAACGGAGGTCTTACGGGCTTGGGACGACATGAGGGTGAGTCATTAATGACATAATTTTCATTTTTGGGTGAACTAACCCTTTAATACACGTTCTATTGTGTATTATTGTGTTAATATTGTGTTAATACAATAATTCTTTATACACGTTTGTCTTATACACACAAAATAGCAAAGAACTAACTAGCTACAAACAGCGTTGGCATTGGTTTACGTTCTTGATCAAATCGAAAAATTACGTCATAAAGTATACATGGAAAATACATTTACAAAATTAATACATAATTACAAATTCAGGTCCAAAATGTTTGTACGCGTTTGTCATAGACACACGAAATAGCATCTAAGTGGCTACTAAAGCCAGCACTGGCATTTGTTTACGTCCTTGATAAAAACTAAAGCATTACGTCTAAAATTACACATGCAAATACATTTAAAATGATTAAGTCTTACTTACTGGCTGTGGCCCAGCAACTGCTGCCTCTGGTTTTAAAGTTGGAACTGCTTCATGCTTTAGTAACAGTTTCTTGTTGAATCCGACATTGAATTTGTGGAGATTCTGGAAGCTGTTTTCCGTAAAATGCGCAGCACAGAGAGCTAAATTACGATTGTAATTTTCAGGAACATAATCAAACATAAATTGTAGCCATTGTTGACGAACCACAGCGTCTGTAGGAAGCCCGAACACAGAAGACCTGACAGCTGGGTGAAAATAACACTCTTTCGACGGCATGGCTACTGCTCTCCACTATAACTCTTCCTCTTCCACAAAGCAGCAGAAATTAGGCCACGCCCCCTTTTTTGAATAATCCGGAGGAAGGGTTGATTATGGGTTAGTTACGTATAAAACCCGGGAGTATCTCGTTGTAGTCCCATTCGAGTCGTTTTTGTAGGCATTAAACTTCCTGATTTTTCAAAGACGATATCTCTGCTTACGTTGAACTTTCAGCGCAGAAATGTTGCAGATACTGTTCATGCACCAATAGGCCTGTCACGATAACAAATTTTGCTGGACGATAAATTGTCCAAGAAATTATTGCGATAAACGATAATATTGATAATAAACGATAATATTGTCGTTCTGAGACCATTTTCATCTAAAATAATGATAATGGCATAATAATGCAGGTACACCTTTTCAAAGATCAATAAACTTTTATTTCTAAAGACTATTTAAATGAACAAAACAACCAAAAACAATAAAAGCAATGGACTCTGTTAACAAAAAATGCACTTACCAATGTGTGACTTCTGTTCACACTGAGAATCATATCATGTACTGTGTGAACATTAGTCTCATATGAGTATGTGTGTGTGTGTGTGTGCGCGCGCTCGCGTCTCATATGAGTATGTGTGCGCGCCTGCGCGGAGAGTTTGTGCGTGTTCCGTCTCATTGAGTTTGTGCGCGAGTTTGTGTGTGTGTGTGTGTGTGTGTGTGTGTGCGCTCGCGTCTCATATGAGTATGTGCGTGGAGAGTTTGTGTGCCACGCGTGTCTCATATGAGTAGGCTATGTGTGTGGAGAGTTTGTGTGTGCACGCATCTCGTGTGTGTAGAGTTTGCATGTATGTGCGTGAGCGACCTTAGGTGTGTCCTTGTGCATTTCATATGTATTTGTTTGAGCATTCAGCAGTATACATGTATGTTGGACTACTTAATATATGTGTATGCAAGTGTTTCATATATGTGTGCGTGAATGAAGTTTGATTTAAGCCCTAGACGGCGCCTCATATGAGGTTGAGAGAGCGCACGTGAGAGAGAGAGGGACGAGCAGCGCTCTGCAATCTAATACGATTGTAAATAGGCAAAGTAAAAAAAACATTTGAAAATCAATGTGTGGCGGTCAGCGTTGATATTGTCATCCAGTCTCTTTGGTAGAGAGAGAGAGAGAGAGAGAGAGAGAGAGAGAGAGAGAGAGAGAGAGACGAGGAAAACAAACAAGCATGCAAATGGAAATTATCGCGGCCGGAAAAATTATCGAGCTCATTTTTTTTATCGTGCGATTAATTGATTTATTGATTATCGCAACAGGCCTATGCACCAACAGCAACATTACTCACTATTTAAAATGAAAAAAGTGAAATCGCAATCAACCACCCCTTTAATTCATATAAATAATTATTTTCTTTTAGAAATATTGCCTATAATTTCTATATTGCCTATATTCCAATAAACTGCAATAAGTTTAAGTTAAAGCACTAAAATGATTAACTGGTAATAAATAAAAAATTTAATAAAATCATAAATAGCAATATTTTAAAAAAACAATATCAAATAGCGCATAACAAAATGACTAACAATTAAACTAAAATGAACATGAAAACAAAAAATATCAAAATAAAAGCTAATTCAAAATTTTAATTTAGTTTAAAACGGAAAATATTATTACTTTCCAATGTTTCACATATTGACAAAAACTATAGTAGGATCTCAACGATACTAAAACAACACTGGACCCTCCACAATACATTACCCTGGTCACATGACACATGACTTTCCGTCGGTCCGTCCCCTGTCCCGCAGAGGTCGTTTATAAAAGCCTTGATTGACAGCCTAATTACCCAGTACAACAGCGTGATCTCTCTGCTGTCCTGTAGGTGCGATGGACGGATGGATGGACGGATGGAGGAGGAGAATTCGTCCTCTGTCAGAGTGTGTTTACACGCTCAAAACGGCCGGGCAAATGGCCCAGGCAATCAAGAGCACAGATAAAATGGAAAGAAATAATAGGAGGATTGCGCTCGTCCACTGGGGCGGATAACACACACACGGGCCGGGGTTTCAGGACAGGTCTGAGGCTTTGTTTGCTCTGGTTCAGAGACTGATGGGCTTTAACTAGACAGCTGAGAGAGGTTCAGCTGTTCCCTCTCGAACACAAACAGAGCTCACGTTCCTCAAGGACAGACTGACGGGAGGACAGAAGGACACACCGTCTTCCTCGCTGGGATATTTCTGCCGAGTCTGGCAGTGCTGGCGCCTCCGACGCCAAGAATTCATCTTTAACCACCTGTTTAGTGATTTATTTCGCTTTAATGATAATTACTCTTGCTTGCTGTAATTAAGGAGTGAGCCGTGACATTAAATGGGCTAAACCTCATCCTCGCAGAACTGTATCGATCTGGAGATCAATTCAACTCCATCTTTAGGATTTCATAACGGTTGTTGATTGGATGAAATTACTTCAAGAAGATATTTTTTGAAGATTACTGAAGTACATTTTACAAGAAAATACCATTTTAGTTTTTCTACTTCAGAATTTCTCATTAATGCAATGTTACGCGTCTTATCTGTAGTTATTTGTAAAACATACTAGCAATTTCTGAGTGAAAATTGTTTGAGTAAATCCTACACCGTTTTTAAAATCTGTGAAATAAAGCATCATCGTAAATTTTTTTTCATATTTTTTGTCTAATCTTATATGTTTGTTTTTCCAACACCAGTCAGGATTCTTCATTTCATTGTATACAGAGATATACAGTGACAATAAAGGCTTTCAATTCAAATTCAATTGAAATGAAATAACAGCACATCTTCTGTCAGGAGCGTCCCGTAATGAGAAAGTTGGTCCTTGTGTTGGTCTGAAGATAAACGTTGCTATCGGTCATTTCATCTCTTTGCACTCTTCCACCTTCTATTGATTTGAAGCTTCTTGTCAAAATCCAACAAGTAAAAGGTGAATCCCTCGTCACAAATCCGTTTCACATCCCTCTCACAATTCAATCAATGCTGTAAGCTCTCGCTCCCTTCAGTCAGAAGATCTTCCACTCCTAAAGAAAGAGATGAAAATGCTGTCATTTATTCTCCCTCATGTCATTCCAAATGCTTCAAAGAAACACAAAAGGAGTTATTTAGCCGAATCTGCGTGATTCACCATGATTTTTTGGAGGAACTATTCCTCTGAGCTGCACTGGACTTTAGTGAACTTACTTTTCTTTCTCTTTGTTTGTTGACCTCAGATCAGTTTGTCTGTCTGGGTTTGAGAGTTTAGATGGAGTGTGTGTTGCTGGTCGGTGTCAGTGTGATGATGTGTTGTGCAACTTGTGCTCCACAGTAATTGAGAACGCAACCTGACATTATTAATGCTCCATGAAACCATGGTGGGGTTTTGAGACACAGGCCAGAAATTATTATTATTATTTTTTTTATATCTTAGGTTTCATTCTTTATTTTATTTATTGCATTATTTCATACATTTCATTTTATTTTTTGAATTTTACTTGTTTATATATTATTTTATTTCACATATTTGTTATTTTTATTTATTCACATCACTGTCTGACATTATTTTAAAGTATTTTTCTTTTTAAATTTTTTACTTATTTTATTATTTTATATTTCCTTTTATTTTATAAAAATTTTACTTTTTTATATTTTTATTTATTTCACATATTTGTTATATTTGTATTTGTTTACATAACTGTCTGCCATTTTATGTATTTTTTATTTTATATTTATTTATAGTTTTTCTATTTTATTCTTTCATTTTATTTTGTTTTTATTTATTTATTTTATTTCACATATTTATCTTTATAATTGTTAACATTATTGTATTTTTTATTTTATTTTATTTTTCCTATCGGAATTTGTTTACATAACTATTCTGGCAAAACCAAGATATGCTACTTGCTATTAAGAGCAGCGAAGATGTTCATTCTAGACAGTATTTTACTTGACAAAATATATACGCCTCTATTTGTCATTTTAATTCTGTACTCTTGTTTTAAATGCATATGATTTCCCAGGCTAACTGTGGACAAGCTTGTGTTTGTGTTGAGTTGGTCAGGTATTACTGCATTACCCTCCGCTCTGCGTGATCACTTTCTAGACGGCTCATTTCTCTGGCTTTTCCATCCAGTCAGCAAACGCTTCCACACGGTAAATGATCCTCTTCCATGTTAAACAGCATCAGTTGCAGTTTCTCCCTCTACGCAAGCGCTGTTTAGTCTAAACAAGCATCTCTGAAATAGCAGCTACGTCCACATCGCTACTTGCATAAAAACTCAATGCTTTTCAATGTAAATCCCTGAAATGTGTCAATGTAAATAAAGGGAACGGCATTGCATTTGACATGGATGTGGCCTTGTTTAGTCAAGTTGGTTATGTCTCCCCGGTGACATTATAAATTCAGCTTCTTTTATTTCTTGTGGTGCAGAGGTGGATTTCTCAGCCACGAGGGAGATTCAGTAATTGCTGATGGTAATATGACATTTCAGGTGTCTTCTGATTGGCTGGAGCGTCCGAAAGGCTTCGTCTAATTGCCGCAAATTCCTCCATTGTAAATGAACTGGAGGCTGTCAGTGAGACGCGAGACTATCATTACATCAACCCGTGTTTTTGTTTAAGCCAGAGATTCTGTGTGTGTGTGTGTGTGTAGCTCGACTGCAGAGGAACATTTGATTCGGTCGTTGCAGTTAATGAGCATATGCATTACAAGCGTAAATAAAAGGAAAAGCCCATTTTAGACTTGATTTGCAGCCTGTGATGGTTCAGAGAGGTGATGTCTCGCTCGGCTCGCGTGTCCAGCTGGTTCCTGTAATTAATCTGAAGTCCCCCTGCAGAACGTCAATACACGTTCAGCGTGTTTTCTGGCTGCTCGGTGCGCTTTTGTCTTTCCGATGAGGAGAATTAGTGAGAAATGTGTCAGGTGAGGGACACGTAAAGGTCATTCTCTTCTTCCTGTGACACTTTTATAAAGCTTGTTAAAGCTCAAGCTTTCACTCTACTCTACTTTTCACAGTCAGTATACCGTTCTTCATGCATAGTCATTTTCCTGCTTGCAAATAAAAGATGCATGCAGATACGTTCAGTTTTGCACCTTAGAACAACATTCTGCATTTAGTATTTATAAAACTCTTTTAAAACAGGCAATGCTTTCCAGATGATGTGCTCTTTCTGGAACTGTATGTGTCATTAATGGCTTTGAAACACTAAAATAATGGACATAAAAATAAAATTAGAGCTTGTTCGGTGGATTTATGTTGTCTTTATAATGGCAATAAATGCTGATTATGATTTATGCCCTTGTGACATCACATTGACCGTACAGTAGAAGTCATCTCTGGATTTGGCTGATGTTCATATTGCATAATGATGTGCCAAAGAAACTGACCATGTGACCCATTTGCTTGTTTGATTTACTCTAAAAGCCGTCCTCAGTGTACCGGCGCCAGTTGGGTGATAGGTTAGTCGCTAATGCTGTTAAATCATAAAGTCTGCTCCTCTTTTCTGTATGTAGGTGTGACGTCTCCCGATGGGTCTTCATCGGGTCCTCGTTGCCATTGAAAGTGGATTATCAGCCTGGCTGGGTGACTAAACGGCATTTAATAAAGTTCCAGCCGAATCTAGACGTGACCTCACGACACCTGAACTCTTTCTAAAACAACTATTACACCGCTGCTTTTATCCAAAGTGACTTACAATGCAACAAGTGATTCATCTTAAAACAGGTTTACATGCATCCAAGGTCAAAAGACTTTGATTTTCTCATTATATTCATTGCAGCATCAGCTCTTTTCTCTCAGTGTCTGAAACAGTTTGATAAAACATTCTAAACTCATACTTTTCTGAGAGCCTGCTCTGATTGGTCAGATGCTCAGTCTGTTGGGATTGGTCTACTCTGTTCTGATTGGCCAGATGGTCCAGTCTGATGTGATTGGTCTGCTCTGATTGGTCAGATGGCCCAGTCTGTTGTGATTGGTCTGCTCTGATTGGTCAGATTGCCAGTCTGTTGTGATTGGTCTGTTCTGATTGGTCAGATGGCCCAGTCTGTTGTGATTGGTCTACTCTGCTCTGATTGGTCAGATGGCCCAGTCTGTTGTGATTGGTCTACTCTGCTCTGATTGGTCAGATGGCTCAGTCTGTTGTGATTGGTCTACTCTTCCCTGATTGGTCAGATGGCCCAGTCTGTTGTGATTGGTCTGCTCTGCTCTAATTGGTCTCAGATTGGTCTAAACTCTTCCAGTCTTAGCTACAACTACAGTGTTTGAGGGCCCCCGTAAATGTGTTACAAACCTGCGTAGGTTTGAGCAGGAAGTGAGACTGAAATTATTGGCGACTCTTTTCAGGCAGTTTAGAATCGTTTCTTTCTTTTGCCAGACAATAACTCCATTTATCTGCACTTTGGTCTTTGAAACTTTGCATACCTTTAACATTCACAAACAGCTATAATACACACTACATGAAAGGTAATCTCTGAAAAAGCATAGTTGAGGAGGCAATAGCATTCTATAGAGAAGTGTAAGTAGTACAAAGTTTCAAATACCGTACAAGCCACACCAAGGAGGGATACAAGAAATAGTGATAGCACAGAAGTTAAAAGCTAAGTGAAGCTCCCTAATATTATCCGGTTTAATTCCAGATTCCTGCCAGTCAGTGTTTGAAGTTCGTCTGAGAGTCGGCGCTAATGTCAGGCTGGGCACGCAGCGCACCGGCACCCCCGATGATCTCTCATCAGCGCTCCCTAGAGGGTTGGTTTGATTTCAATTAGGGAGCGAAGCGTTATCAGGCTCCTACCTCGAGCACGGCAATAATTAGGATCTGACGGTCCGCTCTGCATGCATAACGACAGGAAGAGAGCGCTGTGCAAAACCTCCGAGTTTCATTACCGTCAGTGGAAGCGGTTTCCGTGCTGACATCAGCAGAGCCCGCTGTGTTGTCAGCACGCTAGCGCTCGCTTCTCATCTGCGCTTCAGCCACAAAGACTCTTTGAATGAAGTTCTTGTCAGCCTGGAGGCCGACGGTCTGAACCACACGAGCGTTAATGGTGCCGTCTAAGCCGTGCTATCTGTATCTGTCATCTGCCTCTGAAAGGGAGGCTCCTGACGTGCTGAGCTATTCTGCAGACCAGGCATTTTTTTGCATAGATAAAACCCTCACATCAAGGGGGTTATTATTTTGCTTCAGGTACATCATCATAAGTGTACTCATGCTTTTTGGTACGACATCTGAGTGGGATCGTTTGTAATGCAGATGTTTTGTGTTAATCACGGGTTCGTTGAGAGGACCAGAGGCCATCGCACAGGAGTTTCACTCTGTCTGAAGATTGCAAAGACAATTGCATACAATTGACCCATAATGGACAAACAAAGTTAAGTCTCCTTCATTTATATAGCGCTTTTTTACAATACAGATTGTTTCAAAGCAGCTTTACAGAAATAACAGGAAATCAATGCAACAAAGATTGTTTCTGCTGAACAGCAGATCTAGATCTAGTAAGTTCAGTGATGGTTCATTTTTGTTGTAAAAAAGTTATTAATTTAGTTCATTTATATATATTTATATATATAGCCACTCTGGAGAAAACAGTGATGTCATTGTCCAGCTCAGTTCAGTTCTCTTATAATGCAGGGAGATCAATAATATTGTTGAATATTAAATGTCCCCAACTAAGCAAGCCAAAGGCGACAAAGGCGAACATTTGCTGATTTGAATTGAGTCTTTGGCTCCCATAAATAGAGTAAGCCAAAAAACAGATGTGTTTTTATACCGAAACTAAGAGTCTGTGTATTGTAGTGACTGTAAACGCGCCCCTAATGAGTGTTAAAATCTCTTCTTGGCTGGCAGTGATGGTAGATCAGTGGCCATCACGCAGATGGAGAGGGCTGGGAGCGTGATGGGTTTGTCTTCTATGACTCCCACAGCTGGTGACCTTCATCAGCTTCTCTCTGCTAAACGCAGCGCTGGATCTCGACCCCCAGCGCTCACTTCTCTTATGCATCTCACATCGCAATTATGTATGTACCTGCCAGCACTGTCTCTCCGCACGCATCCTTGCTCTATCTATTCATCCCGCCCTTCACGCGGCCATTAGTGCCAACAGCTTAGCGGGTTGTCCCGGAGCAAGGTGACACGGCACTTGGAAGTCCAGCCCTGGACTCCATTAGCGCCAGCATTCCCGGCCTCCATTCATCCGTATGGCACTGATTTGTGTTAAACATACGTAGTGCATGCCTATTAGTTTCTGCTGCCCACAGGACACAAATGCACTAATGAGTTCTCAGTTGTTCCTCGTATAAAGCAGTGAGATTGAATGCAGAACAAACTGACACTTTTGTTGAAGTCAGATTATCCTCCTGCTAAAAAGTCATCTCATTATGTCTCATTTATTTCATAAGATATCAAGATTTTGCTCAAATTTGCCAAGACTTGTAAAAAGCAATGCAATTAAATGCGCAGATAAAAATTGTTATTGTTCTCAGATTCGCAGTCAGAGATCTGTTGTTTCTCGGATAAAGCAATGAGATTGAATGCAGAACAAATTGACACTTTTGTTTGAAGTAATCTCATTATGTCTCATAATCTCAAAGAATTTCATATCTCAACAATGTCCCAGTTTTGCTCAAATTTGACAAAACACATAAACAGCAATGCAGTTAGACAAGTTAATGAAATCTAAAAATTGTCTCAAATTGTTTCTCCATTTATTATGAGATGAAATGAGGAACAATGAAATTCAATGGGAAGAAATTTGAGACTTTTGCATCCTAGATAAGTTTAAGAGATCACAATTTGTGCTCAGATTCCCAACCTGCAAACAAAATATCTCAATATGAACTTCTCATCAAATTCTTCCAAGTCCAAATGATCTGATTAATTGCCCACATTTATTTTAAGCTCTAAACTATTGAATAATTTGTGTTATTTTTATTTCTCCTCTGGAATTTTAAGACGAACACATAACACATAATAGGTCCCCTTTAAGTCTAATGAACTATGAAAGCGCAGGTTTTACAGCCTTGCGGCACCAATATCTACTCAGAGTCTGATTAATTGCGTAGTTCCCAGAGTGCCGCAGTGAACTTGAGAGTGCTTGAATGCTGGCAGATGGTGGAAATTCAAGTGGAATTCGAGGAAGTCTAGGACTGAGATCCTAGCACACTCCGATGGTTTTCCTTTAACACCCGACAGAGCTTTAGATGTGTGTTTGTGTGCGTCCGATTCCCTGATGTCCTGATGTCAAGCATGTGTATGTCCGTACGCACACATTCCTATAGCACCATTACACATGAGCTGAGTGATGAATTACTTTTAATAAAGCAAACACAGTTGTTTCGTGTCTAGATCAATCTTTCTCTCAGTTGCCATGCCAGCCATTGTCACAAGTAATTGCCTAAACCCCTCGTCGTGTGAAATAGGGCTGTTTCGGAAGAAAGCTGAACTTGCAGCGGCCTCAATTTCCTACTCCAGTGCACTTCAGTCCGCAGGGGACGGCTTGCTGGATGCTATCGGTACCAGGATAGTGCCGCCCATCCAGGGGTGCGTTTCCCAAAAGCATCGTTAGCCAACTATGGTCACAAGTTCTGTCGTAATCAGCATAGTTCAACAAGTCGGTGTTTCCCGAAACCATCGTTCCAACGAACATTCGCAAACAGCATGGCAAAGTTGTGTGTTTGAAACAACAGCTCTTGAGCTGTGGTGAGAAGCAGAGTTTCTTGTTTGCATGACATGTGGATTTAATAAATCCTTATCTTGAGTCAAATAAGCAAGCTGACATTCAGTACAATCTATATCTTTTATTTAGAATACATACAAATGTCATTTACGTCTTTTAGTTTGTCAAGAGATTTAAAGGAAGAGTTTTTTAAGAGTGCGCATGTGTGCGAATGTGCTCTAGTACACAAAAACGAGCCTATGATTGAATCTAGGGGTGTAACAATATATCATATCACAATATATCGCAATACAAAAATGCAACAATATGTATCGTGGATAGTGACAAAATGTATCATGGATATTTCACTCTAAATAAAAACTACAGCGCTTACAATGTTTTAGTGTCAGTACTACATTAAACTACATAATGTTGAATATAATGTATAATAATGCAATGGGGGAATATTTGTGGGTCCTGATAATGCCAAATGTATTATGTTACCAGTGGCCTATGTTATTTTAAATATATCTAGTCAGTGACAGAGTGAAAGCATATTCGTCTAAAATAATTCTGTTTTCAGCTTCAGAATCATGAATATTTTTATTCTGGTGTTTCTATTGTACTGTGCATTGGTTCCCAGCACCAAGCCTATTCATTTACACCCACAATAATATACAACTTTGTCATATGTCTTGGTGTATCGCAATAATATGGTATTGTGAGTTCAGTATCGCGATATTTATCGAATCGTGACATGAGGGTATCGTTACACCCCTAATTGAATCTGGAAATAAAGCTAAATGAGAAATAGTCCTCAGATGACATGTCCGTAATTTATAACAAAACATCTAGCGTTAATTCAATCTCGAACAGTTTAAAATTAGTTATTACTCCACCATGTTCATGACGTCATTACCCAACGTGGTTGAACTTCCAATTTACGACAGTACGGTTTTGGGAAACAGTCGAGACTAGCTAGTTGATTTCTTCAACGATGCATCGTACTGTGGTAGTTAAGCAGCGAGTTATGTCATTGTACGGGAAACGCACTCCAGCTCGGCTCCCTGCAGCTCCACACACATGCTGAGGTCACATTCCCAGGTGCTTTTCCCCCTTCCAGCAAGCGGGAGACTGACACCGCATGACGTGCATCTCAGTCCTGGACTGGGTCAGGTGACAAGTAGTCTCCAGCTGGCATGAAAGCACACTCATTTGTCTCCTTTAAAATGCTTGCAAAAGCAACCATGAGCAGATTAAGGACGTTTGATTAGCTTCCCACAGGAATCCAGATTAATATTCATGCAGATTAGGCCTGTTATTTTAGGCTGCGCCTTCATGCTATGAACAGTTGGTGACGGCAGTTTCAATTAAGGTTTGTTGTTTGCTTTGTTGTGTCTTAATCTCACGGCAGGTGGACTCTAAAATCTGGCTACCTTTAACCGGATCAGATCAGAAGTGTACATGGAGTGTGTAGAGAGCCAGTTGTGTGTAGAGATTGACCTGTAAGGATTTTTTATGATCGATACAGATGATTTTGTGTCCAATAACCAATATTTGAAACCAATTTTGAAATCAAACTATTAAGTTTTTGTTTATTAATTATTTATTTATTTGTAAATTATTAAAATTATTTTTATAAATGTTTAACCAAATTATTAATTTTATTAATAATAATTGTAAGCATATTATTAATAGTAATGTTTTATAGCAATTAAATAGACCAATAATAAAAAATACTTTAAATAATAATAAAAAATGTAATCATTTAAAATAATTATATTATAAATTGTATTATTATAAATAGTATTTGTATAAAAAATATAATAGAAATTAAAAATATTTTAATAATAGTTATTGCTTTTAGTGATGTTATTAATATTCTATAGCTATACAAAATATTTTAATAAATATTACTTTTTATCATTTTAATTAATTAAATTATAAATTATTAGTAGTGGTAGTATTGGTGGTGGTATTAAAGTAATAAAAATAATAATAATAAATATTGCTTTTAGTGATTATTAGTTATTGTTTTTATTATTAAATCAATAAAAATAATACATTTAAATATTAATTGTGTGACTAATGATATTTATTTATTTATTTATTATTATTATTATTATTTGTATTTCATCTGTAATTGGTGGTATGGTGAAAAGTTTCTTTATATGACAGATTGTGTAAAAATAAGTGGCATTTATTTTCTGTTGGAATAATGAGCACTGTTACATCCTTCACAATAAGAACAGGAAGGTGTAATAAATGACAATAAATGGCGACTATTTTGATTTCATGTTGACTTTAACCATTAGGCTTTTATCTGAAGGTGCCCGTTGCTGCTGTACCTCTTTCAGCCTGTGGCTAATGACAACTCTTACAAATTGCACTTTTAAAAGACTGGAAGTAGGGAAAACTGGGTCGACCCTTGGGAACGCTTTACATGGCAGACAAATGTCATCCGAGCAAATAAGACCAATTCTTTTGACGTGCTAAAACCGAGAGTCTGCGGAGAACTTAGTTAAATTAGCGGTTCTATATTTATACCACTGCATGTGTTGCAAATTAGGCTTCATTTTTCTGGTAATCGCATGGGAGATCTGAGCGAGAGCATTCCAGGCTAGCTGGAAACAGAGTTGCTGGACAATAACCAGCCATGAGGGGCGAATATAAAATCTTGTCCCAGTTCTCTCTCATCTAGCAGCATTTTTTCCTCTCGTCCAGATCGGTTGTTTACGTGTTAGTTGACGTACAAGCTAAACATCTGCTATTTTAGTGTCCCTCGGTTTCCTGTTTCTCAGTGTCACTCAAGTTCAGTTTAGCGTTCTGTGTTTGTAATCATCTCACAGACGGCCATGTTGTCCATGTGCTTTGGGTTCATAACTCCTTATATGTAGCGATGTGAGTAAATTATGACTTCGGTAATATTCCACATTTAGAAAGAGACCTCATCATCTTAGCAAACAAATTCCATCAATAAACTAGATTTTTATATTTGCTACAATGCTAAGAGCGGTTCTTCTATTTTTGTGTAGTTGCTAGGGTGTTCTGGAAGGTTAATACATTGCTATGGTGTTGTTAGGCTGTTCTGTATGGTTGTTAATGTTTCTATGTAGTTGCTAGGGTATTCTGGAAGGTTAATACATTGCTATGGTGTTGCTAGGGTGATCTGTATGGTTGTTGATGTTTTTGTGTGGTTTCTATGGTGTTCTGGAAGGTTAATAGATTGCTATGGTGTTGCTAGGGTGTTCTTTGTGGTTGTTGATGTTTCTGTGTAGTTGCTAGGGTGTTCTGAAAGGTTAATACATTGCTATGGTGTTGCCAGGGCGTTAATACATTGCTATGGTGTTGCTAGGGTGTTCTGTATGGTTCTTGATGTTTCTGTGTAGTTGTTAGGGTGTTCTGTATGGATGTAAATGTTTCTATTTAGTTGCTAGGGTGTTCTGGAAGGTTAATACATTGCTATGGTGTTGCTAGGGTGTTCTTTGTGGTTGATGTTTCTGTGTAGTTGCTAGGGTGTTCAGTATGGTTGTTTGATGTTTCTGTGTGGTTGCTAGGGTGTTCTGTACGGTCGCTAATGTTTCTGTGTAGTTGCTAGGGTGTTTTGAACGGTCGTTAATGTTTCTGTGTAGTTGCTAGGGTGTTTTGAACGGTCGTTAATGTTTCTGTGTAGTTGTACACAGTTGTAATACATTGCTATGAGGTTTCTATGGGGTTCTGAAGGGACTAATAGAACGTTGCTAGGGTGTTCTCTGAGGTTAAAACATTGCTAGGGTGTTCTGTGTGGTTGTTAATATGTTTCTGTGTGATTTGAACTGTGTTCTGAGTGATAGCACGTTGCTATGAGGTTACTAGGTTCTTCTGGGTTATTAAAGTGTTGCTAGGGTGTTGTGGGTGGTTGTTAGGACATTGCTATGGGGTTGGCAGGGTGTTTTAGGTTGTTGTTTTTGAGTGATTTCAACAGTGTTCTGAGTGATAGTTCTGTAGGCCTGTTAGTGTGTTGCTAGGGTTTGGCTTTCTGGAGGCCTGTGTTGCTAGGGTGCTCTGGATTACTTCCTGATCCAGTTTTGCTAATTTTAGCATCTACCAGGAGTGCTAAAAAAAGTGTTATTCATGTTCATTGCATAAATAGTGTGTCAAATGGGAATTTGTTTGAATCCTTTACATCAAGCGTGAGCAATAGTGCTTGACTAGCTCTAATGCTAATGCAAGTGTGAGTAAATGCTAATCCTGTGAGCGGCTCCATGAGATTTGGTGCTGATTGTTTTATAATGAAATCTAATTAAGGTTAATAAAGTGGATGAGAGGTGAGACGCCATACTGTATGTGAGATATGCAGCGTGATTTGCTCGATGACTTCACAGAAATGCCTGCAGGCTTTTGCCTTTTGAAGGATGTGCGCCGCATCTCGACGTCGACGCTCACAGACAAGATAAAAATCAGCGGATCTCACCCGATCTGTTATGGCTCATATCATAGCTCTGCTGATGTAGCTCTCTAAAGTCTTTTTAATTCCCACATTTATGTTTAATACAGAATAAATTTTTAACCACATCTGCTGATGGGTTGCTTTGTAGGGAGAAGTACTGTAAAGCATCTCAGAAAGATTTCCACGAATACTGTTGAAAGTTTTATGGCGTTCATATTGAGCAGATTTAATAGTTCTTATTTAATAAGGCTGGGTAAAAAATATCGATTTCTCAATTTCAATCAATTCCTAAATCCCAAGAATCTGTCTTTTAGTCTATGCCATTTTTGGCTAATGAATAAACCGAACATTATAGTACGCCTCCCATCCAATAAATCGTAATAAGCTTTGTGCTGTTTCTTTTGATATGAATCAAAGTCTCAGATTTCAAATTCGGTCCATTTAATTTCAAAATTCTAACTATAAATGTGGTTTTGTGGCTCTTTAATGCGGCGTGACGGATCACTAGCGCCTCAGTTCGAATGGCACGTGAACCGATCAACTCTTCCGCTTTACTGCTAGTTATAGAGTCAAATAAACATGAATGAACATCAGAAGTTATGTTGAAAGATACAGTATAGCTGAGCTTACCGAAATCCGTATTTCTCATGTAATCGCTCAATCAGTGTTTCAACCTCGGAAAGACGTCAATATAACACCTTGTAAACAATGTCATGGCTTCAGAAATGCCATTCAGTGATCATAAACTCATTAGTCAGGTAACTAATTTAGCATTTTGTTAAATATATGCACCATATTACACATTGATTATATACTTTACTGTTTCTTCAGTGTCAGACTCACTGTTTAGTTTACAGTTTAGTTGAGATTTTTTCCTTGAGAAATATGATATATATATTATATATATATAATCGACATTGAATCGCAAGCTTGTGATCGAAATCAGATCTTGAAATTTGTGTCAATACCCAGCCCTATTATTTAACATTAACCACAGTACGTTCTTCTCTTCTGAGCAATTGCATGTTGTACACCTTGAAGGTGAACCATCTGAGAAGGCAACGTAAGGAAGGTCGACATGCATTCTGCGTCACGTTCCCAAGGGAGTTTGTGAAGGAAAAGAAGGTTAACATGCAACATTTACTGCTTCACTGACACGCTTCTGCACGCTCTTCTGTTTGTGCAGTGCTTTTACTCTGCATGAGGTTGAAAAACAAGCCAGAGCTCTTGAGAAACAAGCCTGAAAAGTTGGCACTTCTCTGAGAAACTTCTCACCAGATGTTAAAGTGTGCGATGCATCAGTCGCCACACACACTTGATTAATTGAAATAGCTTGAAATAGCCTTGATTAATGCATTTAACAATCAATAAGTGAAGCATCTGCTAATCTGCAAAACTCCGCGCAGCCATAGTCTGTGCATTACGAACACTCGTATAAACCCTCGGTTTGAAGATTGATTAATCCAGAGCGCTTTGATTTCCACATCAGGAGTTCTGGATTTCTGAGTCATCTTTCAACAGACAGGTGTGATTACAATAGCAGGTTTGTGTCCATCATTGTGCAGCATGAGGAAGTTGTGACAGGCGCTGAATGCAGAATGTGTGCATTGATTACGGTCCTGAAGTGTGACCTTTTTCCGGCGCATCCCTTCACAGTTTGATCCGGATCGTCGATCGATGGAACGCGTGTGATTGCACAGTAAATGTTTGCTGTACACAATGCAAGCCGAGACAATAATCAAACACCTCCTAAACTCTTGCATCTGATTCATTTTGGTGAATCATTTTAGTGAATCATTACTGAATCGTTTGATTCATTTTAGTCAATTATTTGTGATTAATGATTCACTGATTTATTCCAGTCCCTGTCTTTTGTTGTGAAATGTTTTGTTAAATGCTGCTATTTGTCATTATGTTTTCATTAAATATAATTATGATTGATTCTGAGTAAATTATTTGTAAAGTGTAAATTTTAAGTTTTATGATTAAGGTTTTTCTGCCAGGCAATTGCTTGTTCATTAATTGTTTGAATATAAAAAATTCTCATGTTGCATTATTAAAAATATATCAAAATAGCTTTAGTGTGGCTACATTTTATAACTTTTTTTTTTTTAAGATAAATGTGACTTTAAATTATGAGTATCTAGTAAAACATTCAGTCTTTTTTCCAAGGCTAGGTCAAGTTTTAGTCTATTTTTGTCACTAGACTTGTGTGTCCTTTGCTGTACTTTTGTCCATTAGGACAGTAAAGCAGCTGCTGTCATCCCTGTTGTAGCTTTTGTGGTCATTACCGTCACACATGGCGGGTCATTACCTCCATATTGCACATCACTGGACAAGTTAGTCATTAAATACCTACACAAATGTGCCATAATGAAGTTTTTCAGCCCATAATTATTTTGTTTTCTTTGTACTTTGCGTAAGTCAGGTGATTAGTGGCACAGCGGTAACAGTCTGGCTTAGTAATTAGTCCTAAACAGCCTCGTTTGCTTCATCTCTTCATCACACTTTTTTCTCCGTGTTTTTAGCCAAAATCCCAGCAGGTGAGGTACTGGAGGGGGCGAGCGTTGCCAGGCGAGGGTTGCTAGGCAGCCAGTGACTCCATCAGGGGGCAACGTGTACCTGCTTATAGAGATGATGTTTGTTAAGGGCACTAATGTAAAAACTGAGATTCAAGGGTACATTTCAAAAGAGCACGGTTTGGGTCTTATTTCGCCCTTAATTCAAATAAAAGCAACAAGCAATTATTTTTGGATAAAAAAAAAAATAAGCCCACTTTAGGACCAAAAAAATATTTTTAATTTTCATGACAATTAAAACTTTTTTCCCCTCCAAATTCTTATTACTTAAATGTATCAGGATGTTTGACTCTTGACTTTTTCTTTTTTCTTTTTCAGTATTCTTAATGTCTTGAATCTGCTTATCATTACTACAATATATATTTTTTTGTATTTCTGAAAAATAAATTAAATCAGCATAAAAACTTGTGTACATGTTTTGTACATAACTGTAAATCATATATCTTTATTTTGTTAAGCCACATTACTGGAATGAGAGAGAATTTGCAAGGAAAATATACTAAAATGTCATGAAAATGTTACAGTGCTATATATATATATATATATATATATATATATACATTTTCATGACATTTTAGTATATTTTATTATATTTTTAGACATTTTATTCATCTCTATTTACAGTATATATATATATATATATATATATATATATATATATATATGTGTGTGTGTGTGTATATATATATATATATATATATATAATTTATAAATAATTATATATTATTAAAATTAATTTAATAATTTATATATATATATATATATATATTAAATTATATCTATATTATTTATATAATTCACAGAAATATATGCATGCAAATAATTATATAATTTTTCTTTATTTGAATTCAGAACTCTTACACAAAAAAGTTTACACATTAATACAACAAATACAATACAAAATATGATATTCTCAGTGCTCTTCACTCACTGCGGTTACTGTGAGGAAATCATTTTAATTCGGCACACGTTCAAACCTTGTAATGCGCTGCAAAGCGTGCCGCTGTTCAAGTTTTCAATTGAAGTGCTCAGAAAACGTCTGAATCACGGCGGGCGGTCTTTGTGGGATTGAATCATTTGTGTTTTGTCACTCATTTCTCTAGAACCTTGAAAAAAAAAAGCAGCAGCTCTTCATTCTGAATGCTGAAAAACTTGAGAGCTGAAGGAAGCTCAAAGTGTCATGCGACTGAGAGGTGTGTTTGACAGTTTTCCCAGTGTTATGTCCATATCTAGCTATGATTATATGTAACTGGCTGTGGATGGAGCGTCACATTTAAGGTGTCAGGTGTCAGCGCAGCCAGACGTCACAGATGATCTGAACAGTCGGGTCTCCATATGCCACACCGGCTCAGGAATCCCAGAGAAACAACACTGGATTGACACTCACTGCAGATCTGGATCATCTGATGGGTGTACAATCACGCAGAATACATTTCTAATGTCATATATAGTGACACTACTAAATATTGAACTTGAGGATTTCTCGCTTCAAGATTCTGGTTCATTAAAGATGTGTGTAATTGCTGTTCCATTAGGATCACCAAACGAAATTGTGAAAAATTATGATCCTAACAGGTTTCCTGAACTGTCTTCCATTGGTTGGTCAAACAAATAGTCCCGCCCCCAAACTCACATCATTGGTTTAGTCAGGGTTGATGTGTCAGGCTGGACAAGACTAACAAACAGAGGAATGCTTTGAAGTATTTTACATTAGCAAAAATTGTGAATCACCATTAATAATTCTATTAACAGGTTTTTTTCTATTTTTGAGGAAGAAAATAAGTTAGGCATAATTATATACTAAACAAAATTGTTTTTGGTAATTTAATACATTTTAAAATCCACTCTGTCTGATTCAGTGATCGAGTGAGTCACAACGAAGCTGATTCATGATTCATAAGAGTCATTTGTTTGTGAATCAGACTATACTGGTCATGCTGTATGTTTGTTGTCGTGTGCAACCAGAAAGGACAATGCTAAAAGAAATATGTTTAGTGTTCATATTTAATTCAGACTTTAAACTCACAACTGTAGATTCCGTCATCAAAGTGTTTTAGTATGAGATTCTGTCCACATTAGCACAAGAATACTGATGTTTAAGAATCCGTGAACTTCATTAAAATCATTCCGTTCCAGTGTTTTGTTTTTTAAATGGCTGCTGTGTTCAGACCAAATTTTGTAGCAGCTCTGAGCCCCCCCCTCTCTTTGCGTATAATTGGAAATTAAATACATAAAGTTAATAAAGTGAAATGAGAGGTGGAGAGACTGGTGTTGTGTTAGTGGGAATGAGAGCGATGCCGTCGGCATCTGTACTGGGAATTCAGCGACCAATTAGAGCTTTCTGATTCGGCTGCGAGACGTAACGCAAACCCCGGCCTGTCATTTAATCAACTTAATTCTAATTTAAAACTGACGGAGTGCAAGTGCACTGTTTGCTTTTGTTGAATAATCACGTATTTGTTTCACTCTCGCTAAAAAGAAAAACACATTTGCTTTAAAATTGCATTACCGAAACAGGATTTAATCCAGCCATCTGAAACAAACCCCTGAATCCATTTGCCTCCAGGCAGATATTGATGTCGGAAACCTAAAAGCGCTCGACGTTCATTCGTACAGAGCCGAGCGCGTCCAATCCCAGCGCAGTGAGCCGTATACAAAGAGGCAATTAATATCGAGCCGAGCATGGTGGCCTGCGACGTCCTATAATAACACGGTTAGACCAAAGGTTAATGTGTTGAATTCAATATGCATCCCCATTCGTTTCAATGAAGATGTCCAGAAAAAAAAGAGGTAGTCTGTAATCAAAGGCCTCCCTGTGCAAAGTGAAATTAATTATAGAGGCCTTCATAAATTCACTGTCATGTCTTAATCTTCCTCTGGTCCCCCTCCCAACCGTTATCAGCTCGGCTGGAAGTGGGCCGTACGCTTGGTCCGATCTAATAAACGGCTGTGTGAGATGATAATTGTGAATGAGCTGTATGTCAGCGGAGGTTCTTGAGCCGCTCGGACCGGAGAAACCTGTAGTCTAACGCCTGTGAAAATGATGGTGTTTATCAGACCATCTCCCACACAGTGAATATAGAGAGGACATTATGTGTTCCTCCAAGTGAACTGCTGTGATATTTAATACAGTTGAGGTCTGCTGTGCATCGCACGATCAAAATAACAGCAGTCTCTTTGAAAACATGAATGCATGCATGTCTGAGATACAGTATGATGTCCATACCAGCGTAGACAAGCTCTAAACAACATAAATGTGGTTGTTTAGCATATTTTAATGTTAATCTTTACAGTGAAAATACATGCCGCTAGTTAATACAAGTCTTTGGTATTTTTTCAACTGTTTTTGTCGTCTAGCAGGTGAAAATGGTGCAACACTAGAGATGCACCGATACGAAAATGTTGCCCGATACCGATAATACTTTATATTTGAAAGCTAATAACCAATATATATTGGCCGATAAATCTAAATCCAGTTTTTATATAATTTTTGAGAGCCTGATTTAAAAAAAAAGTCTCACAATTAAAAGCCATGTCCCAAACACACAATTATAATGATGTTCTCATTATAATTTTATGTAGCTAATATGACAGTCTTGCGCTGCACATGTTGCACTGAACTGTATTTTCTTTTTTGAAGTGATTCCAATCATATTTCAAGCAATTCAAAACCATCATGTTGAACAGTGTGCATCTGAAGTGTCTCAGCTGAAGGAAATAATCCATTATTTATTGGCTTTAATATATCATGCTTTTTTTTTTTTTTATTGGGCCGATAACGATAACATTAAAAATGAACATTTATCAGCCAATACCAATATGGTGTCGGTATATCGTGCATCCCTAAACAACACACCTCTCGGTAACACTTCTCAATAATGTTAGTTAACTGACTGTAAAGTGTTGCCTCTCCTTCAAGATGCATGATTTGAGGAAACATGAATGGGTTTCACACTAAAGGCCGTGACACATCGAGCCGATGTCAAAGAACTAGCGGCTCCGAATGCTCACTGTGTTTGTCGGCTTTGTTCTGGAAATAACGGTCTATGATATATATAAACAGATATGCAAACTTATGCAACTAAAAAAAAGGCAGACAGACGCTCACCGAAGACCCAACGTTGGCCGATGGCCGACCATCAGCTTGTTTTGTTTGTTTTTTTGTTCAAAACGCTTCAGATTCAGAAGGTTTGTGCACTTTAAGCAGCTTTGGAGGAAGTTGTCAGCACTGGTGATGAGCAACTCCATCATGAATATGTTCCAGAAAGTTTTTTTTTCCCCCCAGAAACGCTTGTTCAAGATTAATTGAAGAAGATATTAATTCTAACATGTTTTCTTTCTGCAGGCATACTTCCGACAGGGTGTTGCCCTTCAGTACCTGGGACGCCATGCGGACGCCCTGGCCGCCTTCGCCTCGGGACTGGCCCAGGACCCCAAGAGCCTGCAGCTGCTGGTGGGAATGGTGGAGGCCGCCATGAAGTCCCCGCTGAGAGGTACAGCCTGTGTTTGTAATGGTTTTTGGCTCAAATTCCTAAAAATCCTAATAATTTGTGAGAAAAAATGAGTTTTTTTTCACAAAAAACAAAACAAAAGATGAGTAGAAGTGATGCTTGTGCGTAGAATCCTTTTGGATAAACTGAAGATGAAACCTGTTTTGGGCTCTTCTGCTGTTTTGGGCTCTTCTGCTGTAGATTCAGGGCTTGACATGAACGTTTTTGCTCTGCAGCCACTATGGCTATTGGTTTTCCAAAGTTACTAAGCACTGAGCATTTCACTGACCACAATTTTGACATCGATACCATGGGGAAAAACTGCCATATAGATATTTTTAATATTATGTCATAATTGGGCAGCGGGTATATTAGGCTACTGTCACTTTAAGACCTGACGCACGGATCCATTATACTGTTACACATGCGTTTTCTTTCTCAATTGTTTACGCTCGTTTAAAACATAACTAACTGTTTTTACATGAATACTCGTAAAGACCAGCATTTTGACATTATTTTGTTTATGACTGTTTAAGCGCAATAAGCAGCGAAAAAGCACTAAATGTAGCACTGAGAAGCGGCTTTATGTGAACACACTTTGGGCTTGAGCACAACATCTGCAGGAATGAGTAAAAATATGCACAATACGTGGAATCCCACGCTGAAATTCAAGCCCTGTAACAGCAACAATATTCATCCGGAGCAAATGAAACAAGTGAGTGAGAAGAGGCGGGTTTGTGTGTCACTCGCTGACAGAGAGAGAGAGAGAGAGAGAGAGACGCTGGTATCGTGTGTCTATTCTGTGGAAAATTAGTGTTGTAAGTGTTTCAGATATTTCAGTATTGATGTGTATAGAAAAATCAATATTTTTGACAACACTACATTGCACTTAGTTTATTGTTTAAGATGACTTTTTAAAAGACCACAATTTATAATTTAACTATATATCATTATTATATAAATTTTAACCTGCCAAAGTGGCTAATAGGAGCTAATAGGTCCTCACAAGAATAGGTATAGGTTTTGTAATTTTTATGCACTGCCACTGAATGAAGTCATATATATATATATATATATATATATATATATACTGTATATAACAGCAGCAGAAATCCAGCGCTTACAGTGAATGATGCCACATAACCTAAGAAAGTTTAACTCTGTTTCTGTGTGTATTTATGTGCACCTGTGTGTGTGTGTATCCTCTGACCGGCCGCTAGCTGTAGGTGTTTGAGAAACGCTTTCGGGATGCAAATGCTAGTCTTGGAATAAACAGGGTCATGCAAACAGCCGTTACTCTGGGAGGACGTCCAAACGGGGGCCGTTTTATCTGCTAATTATGTCCCTTATTTCCCCCTGTTGTCCCTCAGTGCCAGACGCTGCACGCTGAGCCGCGGAGAGAGTAGATTATGTTGAACAGTCTCTCCAAATCGGCTCCGGGCAGAGAGGTGATCGCTCGCGGCCCCTGGGCTCGCTGATAACAAGAGACTCGCCTTCTCCCGCTCGCTCGCTTCCTCTCATCCTTTTATCGCTTTTGTAGCGCCCTTGTGTGAGGATTTGCATGTGGGATTACCTAACTTTAATTTAATTGTTCTCTTCTCGGCTTCACAC
>JAPDVR010000024.1:32105106-32127606 GCA_026230005.1 Gila orcuttii
TCAGATCAGAGTAAATCAAGTGTCAGCGAGAAGCTCGTTTGATTGGCTACATGATGAAGGTGGACCCGCCCTCCTCTTCGCGCTTGCAAAACTCAGTGAGTGAGAGAATCGTGTCAAAACTGAGCGCAGAATTCTGAACTGTGCAAACCAGGTTACTTCGGGAGCATTTACCCTACGCACACAACAAGTAGTTTAGACAAGTGCAACGTTTTATTTTTTACGCCTACAGATTGGTTTTACACTTTCAATCCGGTTTGCAGTTCTTTAAACTGTTGTTTTCGGTTGCAAATCACTGTTCACAGGCTTGCAATGATTTTGGCCGTATTTAGGCGAAATAAACGTGGCAAAAGTGTAAGCGCGGAAAAATGGAAGTCAGAAGAGTACAGATAATGTTTATTTTGCGTTAACATGAAGCTGCAGTTTCACAATACATTAATTACACTTGCGAAAACCAGCAAAATGTTGCAGTTTTTTTTCTTTTTACGCTTGAAACACAATTTACACCTTTACAAATCTTCTCTTGCGCATGCAAATTTAATTTACGCTTGCAAATTTAATTTACGCTTGCAATCTTATGCACACTTTCACAAATCTTACCCTGCGCATGCGATTCTTTTAGACATCATTTTACCTTCATACGCGTCCGAGTGAAGATTGCGCAACTCGCGCAGCGCGTCGTCCATGCAACTGATAGCAGTGGACACGAGCGCTCAGCTTGATTTCAAAATCAACAGATTTTAGCGCTAGATCTCTTATTTAATAACGAACTAAATGAATTATCTGCTAGCTAACTGGAGATGTTTTATTTATTTGTATTAGGTACATCCGTGCTTCAATGTTTCAAAAAGTGAATGTGTGTGAAACCGCATTAAAAAACAAAACAATTGGCGTTGATTGACACCAATCGGACGTTCATGTTTTTTTTCTGTCTATTTGAAAGTTAAGCTAATAATAACGTTGCATTCTATACGACCTGATTATGTCATTTTTTAAGTTACATAGACTGCCTCCAGTTTTCCTCAACTTGACTAATTAAGAGGCCATATTTGACCGGCATATCATAAAAATGTCCGTAAAACGAAACCTCTGCCGGTCACTTTGACCGGCACCATTTTTTTCTAGCGGAAACTCTGATATATATATATATATATATATATATCTGTCTATCATATGTCTATTATCTGTGTGTCTGTTTGTCTATCTGTCTGTCTATCATCTGTCTATCATCTGTTTGTTTGTTTGTTTGTTTGTTTGTCTGTCTGTCTATCTATCTATCTATCTATCTATCTATCTATCTATATATATATCTGTCTATCATCTATCTATCATCTGTGTCTTTTTGTCTGTCTGTCTATCTATCTATCATCTGTCTATCATCTGTGTGTCTGTTTGTCTGTCTATCTATATATCTAACATCTGTCTATCTATCTATCTATCTATCTATCTATCTATCTATCTATCTATCATCTGTCTATCATCTGTGTGTCTGTTTGTCTATCTGTCTGTCTATCTATATATCTGTCTATCATCTATCTATCATCTGTGTGTCTTTTTGTCTGTCTATCTGTCTATCATCTGTGTGTCTGTTTGTCTATCTGTCTATCTATCTATCTATCTATCTATCTATCTATCTATCTATCATCTGTCTATCATCTGTGTGTCTGTTTGTCTATCTGTCTGACTATCCATCTATCTATCTGTATATCATCTGTCTATCATCTGTCTATCATCTGTGTGTGTCTGTCTATCTATCTATCTATCTATCTATCTATCTATCTATCTATCTATCTATCTATCTATCTATCTATCTATCTATCTATCTATCTATCTATCTATCTATCTATCTATCTATCTATCTATCATCTGTGTCTTTCTCTCTGTTTGTCCATCCATCCTGTCTAAAACTGACGCATCATTAGTGATCTGCAAACCACTTGTTTTGAAAAGTTTCCAGTATTGATTTGATTTATTGTTGTACTGTATCCAGAGATGGTTTCTGCTCTCTCCAGATGTGTTTTCAGCCCGTCCCTGTGGTATAAAGCGTGATGAATTAGCTCAGCTTCTACCTGAAACTTCCATTTTTGAGCTACAGGGAATACTAGAACTCCTCCGGATGCACAGCGAATTACAGATATGGAAATCCACACGGCTTAGTTGAGGAACGGTAATGTAAATAGACTAAAAGAAAGTAAACACAATGAAATGCAAGTGGGTGTTGTTGTCAGTCTCTGTTATTATTTCTTTATTTAGCTGCTTCCCACGAGACGCCAGACAGACATGTCAAAGCTTCTGTTTCACATGGCAAAGCCTCTCGACAGAGAGAAAGAGAAAAGCATGGAGAGGAAGGAAAGATAGGCACCCAGAGGCTCATCATTAAACCCTGCATAAGCACTTCTGTGCTCTTGTTTATCATGCCCATGTCTGCTGTTAACTAGATTCACACACAGTCTCACTTCCGTCCCCAAGCCAGAGAGTTTCTCCCCATTCAGATTTATGCAACTTGTAAAAGTGTCAGGCTGAATGCAATTACGCGATATAAATGCGTAGAACAAACCCACCGGAGTGTTTGCAGCCCCTGGCAGAGGACGCTCATGCCTGATGGCTACACGACAAGAGGGAATTAAACCTGTGTCTTTTTACTGTGTGGAGATTCATTCATGCTGAATCAGACTAGATTTGGTCTATCGTGTGAAATATAATACAGCTAATCATAATTTAATGATACCTGTATATGCTACCGTTTGGTGGTCAATTATGAAATGAATGCTTTTTTAGTCAGCATGCATGCATTAAATTGATCAAAAGTGAGAGTAAAGACATTTATACCATTGCAAAAGTTTTCAAGTAAATGCTGTTCTTTAGAACTTTCTATTTATCAAAGAATCCTGAAGCAGCACGACTGTGTTCAACATTGATAATAATCATAAATGTTTCTTAAAGGGATAGTTCACCAAACAATGAAAATTCTGTCAGTAATTACTCTCCTTCATGTTGTTCCAACCCCGTAAGACCTTCGTTCATCTTCGGAACACGAATGAAGATATTTTTGATTAAATCTGAGAGCTGGATCACTCCTCCATTGGCTTCTTCAGGGATGGAAACTTGCCGGCCCAGAAAAGTTATTAAAGACATCGTTAAAATAGTCCAAGTGACTACAGTGGCTCAATCTTAAGTTTATAAAGTGACGAGAATACTTTTTGTGCGCAAAACCCCCCAAAAAATAACGACTTTATTTCAACTATTTCCTTCTCTGTGGTCCTCTAGTCAGTTGACATAGTGTAACAGCGTAGCGCTTCTGTGTTGTATGTCACACGTAGGCTCACTATTGGCCGACGCTGGTCATGTGTGTGATGTGTGAGACGTACAACACAGAAACACTACGCTATTACACTAGTGAACTCACTCGAGGCCCACAGAGAAGGAAATTAATAGTTGAAATAAAGTCGTTATTTTTGGGGGGTTTTTGCGCACAAAAAGTATTCTCGCCATTTGATAAATTTAAGATTGGGCCACTGTAGTCACTTGGACTATTTTAACAATGTCTTTAATAACTTTTCAGGGAACAAGTTTCAGTCCCTTAGAAGCCTATGGAGGAGTGATCCCGCTCTCAGATTTCATCAAAAATATCTTAATTTGTGCTCCGAAGATGAACGAAGGTCTTACGGGGTTGGAACAACATGAGGGAGAGTAATTACTGACAGAATTTTCATTTTTGGGTGAACTAACCCTTTAAACAGCAAATCATCATATTAGAATGATTTCTGAAGGATCATGTGACACTGAAGCCTGGAGTAATGATGCTGAAAATTCAGCAATAAATTACACTTTACTATACAGGTGCTGGTCATATAATTAGAATATCATCAAAAAGTTGATTTATTTCAGTAATTCCATTCAAAAAGTGAAAATTGGATATTATATTCATTCATTACACACAGACTGATATATTTGAAATGTTTATTTCATTTAATTGTGATGATTAAAACTGACAACTAATGAAAATCCCAAATTCAGTATCTCCGAAAATTAGAATATTACTTAAGACCAATACAAAAAAAGGATTTTTAGAAATGTTGGCCAACTGAAAAGTATGAACATGAAAAGTATGAGCAGGTACAGCACTCAATACTTAGTTGGGGCTCCTTTTGCCTGAATTACTGCAGCAATGCGGCGTGGCATGGAGTCGATCAGTCTGTGGCACTGCTCAGGTGTTATGAGAGCCCAGGTTGCTCTGATAGTGGCCTTCAGCTCTTCTGCATTGTTGGGTCTGACGTATCACATCTTCCTCTTCACAATACCCCATAGATTTTGTATATGGTTAAGGTCAGGTGAGTTTGCTGGCCAATTAAGAACAGGGATACCATGGTCCTTAAACCAGGTACTGGTAGCTTTGGCACTGTGTGCAGGTGCCAAGTCCTGTTGGAAAATGAAATCTGCATCTCCATAAAGTTGGTCAGCAGCAGGAAGCATGAAGTGCTCTAAAACTTCCTGGTAGACGGCTGCGTTGACCTTGGACCTCAGAAAACACAGTGGACCAACACCAGCAGATGACATGGCACCCCAAACCGTCACTGACTGTGGAAACTTTACACTGGACTTCAAGCAACGTGGATCCTGTGCCTCTCCTCTCTTCCTCCAGACTCTGGGACCTTGATTTCCAAAGGAAATGGAAAATTTACTTTCATCAGAGAACATAACTTTGGACCACTCAGCAGCAGTCCAGTCCTTTTTGTCTTTAGCCCAGGCGAGACGCTTCTGACGCTGTGTCTTGTTCAAGAGTGGCTTGACACAAGGAATGCGACAGCTGAAACCCATGTCTTGCATACGTCTGTGCGTATGTGGTTCTTGAAGCACTGACTCCAGCTGCAGTCCACTCTTTGTGAATCTCCCCCACATTCTTGAATGGGTTTTGTTTCACAATCCTCTCCAGGGTGCGGTTATCCCTATTGCTTGTACACTTTTTTCTACCACATATTTTCCTTCCCTTCGCCTCTCTATTAATGTGCTTGGACACAGAGCTCTGTGAACAGCCAGCCTCTTTAGCAATGACCTTTTGTGTCTTGCCCTCCTTGTGCAAGATGTTAATGGTCGTCTTTTGGACAGCTGTCAAGTCAGCAGTCTTCCCCATGGTTGTGTAGCCTACAGAACTAGACTGAGAGACCATTTAAAGGCCTTTGCAGGTGTTTTGAGTTAATTAGCTGATTAGAGTGTGACACCAGGTGTCTTCAATATTGAACTTTTTCACAATATTCTAATTTTCTGAGATACTGATTTGGGGGTTTTCATTAGTTGTCAGTTATAATCATCAAAATTAAAAGGAATGAACACTTGAAATATATCAGTCTGTGTGTAATGACTGAATATAATATCCAAATTTCACTTTTTGAATGGAATTACTGAAATCAACTTTTTGATGATATTCCAATTATATGACCAGCACCTGTATATTCACATAGAAAACAGCTGTTTTAAATTGTAATAATATTTCACTATTTTTACTGTATTATGGATCAAGATGGATGGATGGATGGACGGACGACAGATAGACAATTCGATGTGGCCAGTTTCAGAATCAATAATACATCAATGTAAAACCTTGAGGTAAAAAGGTGATAGTTGTGATCCTGGATGCTGATTGGTCAGTACAGTGTTCAGGATATGAGATGAAACCGCGTATGACAGTACACACGTGCACCTGAGATGAAACATGCTGAATTTGCTTTCAAACACACCCAGAAGGACAGTAAGAAATATACTTCATAGATAGAGTACAGAGAAAGGAGGGAAGGGCAGATAAAAATGGATCTTCGGAGGTCCCGTGGGGCAGCGGGTGACACTCGACTGTGGCCCGTGGTGATTTATGACAGTGTGTGCGTTTCACTCTTTAACTGTGTCTCCTTCCTCCTGCAGCGGTCACCTCTGCACATATGGTGTGTTCCTAACCTGCTCGTTAAATCTTACCGCATAGTAACACGTGGGGTTATTTTACAGATAAGCATTTCTGAGGTGAACATATTACGGAGTAACTTCTATAAGAAGGTCTGTTTTGAGTGTGCGGAGACGACACATATGAATAATCACCTCGGCTTGTGCAAACAAAAGCTGTTTCACACAACACACTGTGTTAGCTGTACAGTCATTTGTAATACGTTTGTACGGTAAAAGAGCTTGTTTTTAACATGCTGAATAACTTTTTGTTGTTTGATGTTGTTGTGATGTATAAATCAACTGAATACAAATATATTATACAAATTCTATACACATTTAGCAAAAAAAAGAGAACAAAATAAGCTCTTGCCACGTATGAGGTGCTGCTTTAAAAAAAATGCATGTTAAATTGATCAGATTTAGCAACAAAAAAAGCTACATTTTTCAGATTGGTGAGAAAAATGGACCCACTTCTGTCAGATTTACCATCAGAATTGTCTAACTGTCTGATTACTAAAATTAGACTGTTTTCAATCACTAAATCTGTCGAAATTAGGTTGTTTTGTAGCCCGGATTCAGTCATATTTAGCCTTAAACTGTCAGATTTAGCTAAATAAAACTAACTAAAAAACAGCCTAGTTATATCAGATTTAGTCAGAACCTCAGTTTTGGTCTAATATTTGTCTGATTTACCAACAAAAACTGTCTAATTTAGTCAGATTTAGCAAAAAAAAAAAAAAACTAAATTGCTTAGCTGTCAAATTTGGTAAGAAATTATCTAATTTTGTCCCATTAACCAACAAAATCTGTCTAATTATGTTAGGTTTAGCAAAAAAAAGTCCAGTTTTGTCTGATTCGGTCAGAGACTGTGTCATTTTGTCTGATTTGCCAACAAAAACTTTCTAACTTGTATGATTTGGTCAAAAATCTGCCTAGTTGTTTCGGACATGGTCTAATTTTGTGTAATTTACCGACAAAAACTGTCTACCTGTCCAGTTTTGTCTGATTTGGTCGGAAAATAATTTTGTCTGATTTGCCAAAAAAAACTGTCTAATTTAGTCAGATTTAGCAAAAAAAAAAAAAAAATTTGCTTGGCTATGTCATTTTTTTTTATCTAATTTTGTCTCATTTACCAACACAATCTGTCTAATTATGTCCGGTCTAACAAAAAACAGTCCAGCTTGTCTGATTTGGCCAGAGACTATAATTTTGTCTGATTTAGTCAAAACACAACATAGTTGTTTCAGATTGTCCCATTTACCAACAAAAACTGTCTAATTATGTCAATTATGTTTTTCCTCGTGCGTTTAAAAAAAAATCCCATCCACACATGCTCGGTTTAAAAAAAATCTCTGTCTACATGAAAACGCAAAAACACGCTATCAAGCGTTGTCAAGAGCATGCCACACCAGCAGGCAACAAAAGGAAATTCTGTCTCCATTCTTCAGCAACAACCACTTCGTTCTCAAAGCTGTCCCACCAACTAGAGGTCCGACCGGGTCTCGTCCGAAACCGGCGACGGTGGCGGCGGGGTCTGTGTCGTGGGAGTGTTGTCATTAGCAGTGCCCTGCGTAGAATTGCATTCGGACGCCTCTGTTCCGCAATATTGTAAGAGAACTGAGCATGTATCTGTATACATGTTATTAGCCCGGTTAGCACAGTTATTATCAGCAATATTTGGGCTACGTCCGCCATTGCACAGAATCGGCAACAAAGCAGTCAGCGGCGCACAATCTGACGTCAAACACAGCAAATAGCGGCGCACACTCTGATGTCGCAAGGCAAAAACCCCGGTTTTACTGTCTACACGACAACACTGCAACCGGCGTTTCTGAAAATCCTCACCCTGGCAGGGGTTTTCAAAGATGTTCGGTTTCAGTGACCTGATACTGCGTTTCCGTGTGGACGAACGGCCGAACCGCGTAAAAAAAGTCACGGTTATAACAAATACACGTGTCCGTGTGGACAAGGCTTTAGTGAAAAAAGAAAAAAAAAGTCCAGTTTTGTCTGATTTAGTCAAAAAACAGCCTAGTTGTTTCGGATATGGTCAGAAACTGTCTAATTTTCACCCCCCAAAAAAACGGTCTCATTTGATCAGATTTAGTTTGCTTACTTGTTTTCAAATGTGTCATGTTTGTACATTAGATGTTTAATACATGTAAAATCATTTAGATAGATGTCCTGACAACACTGCGTAGTTTTCTGCATGTGTGTGTGTGACTCTCGCTGTGCTCTCGGCAGAATCCCTGGAGCCCACGTACCAGCAGCTGCAGAAGATGAAGCTGGACAAGAGCCCGTTCGTGGTGGTGTCCGTGATCGGTCAGGAGCTTCTGACCGGCTCTCATCACGGGGCCTCAGTGGTGGTTCTGGAGGCGGCGCTGAAGATCGGGACCTGCAGCCTCAAACTGCGCGGCTCCGTGTTCTCGGCCCTCAGCAGCGCTTACTGGTCCCTGGGGAACACGGAGAAGAGCACCGCATACATGCAGCAGGACCTGGAGGTGGCCAAAACTTTAGGTGAGCGTCTGTGTGTGAAGACATCATTTGCACCATAAGTACGTAAATAAGAGTACCTCGAGGAAACCTTCAACTTATAGTTTAGTTTGTTTATGTGTCAGCCAAATTTTATTTGTATATTTCCCACATGTTGGTACGTTTCAGTTTTGTTTCAAATTCATTTGAAATGATTTTGTTTGTTTTATACTTTTCATGAATACCCTTAAATTTAAAGGATTTTTAAGTTTTTTTAAGTTTAATAATCTAATATTTATATTATATATAATATACACTTTACCATTCAAAAGTGTAGAGTCAGTACCATTGTTTTGTTGTTAAAAGAAATCAACATTTTTATCCAACAAGGACACATTCAATTGATCAGAAGTGACAATAAGGATATTTACACTGCAAAAAAATGCTTTTCTTACTTAGTATTTTTGTCTCGTTTCCAGTCCAAATATATAAAAATTCTTAAATCAAGATGCATTTACTAGAAGAGTAAAATGACATAAGATATTATGTCCTGTTTTCTGGGGAAATAAATAAAAATTAAGTGAGTTGATGCTTAAAAAAAGCATAAATATCTGCTAATGGTGTAAGAAAAATAATCTTAATTTAAACAGAATCAAGATTATTTTTCTCACCCCATTGGCAGATAATTTAACTTATTTTAAGCAAAAACTCACTTCATTTTTATGTATTTCCCCAGAAAATAAGACTTAATATCTAATCATTTTACTACTTTAGTAAATGCATCTTGATTTAAGAAATGTTTGATATTTGGACTGGAAACAAGAGAAAAATACAAAGTAAGAAAAGCATTTTTTGCAGTGTATTTATTTATTTATTTCATTTTTTTTTTTTATTTCAAATGCTGTTCTTTTGAACTTTCTATTAAAGAATCCTGAACAAATTGTCACAGTTTCCTCAAAAAAAACTTTTTTCAACACTGATAATAATCATAAATGTTTCTTGAGCATCAAATCATCATATTATACTGATTTCTGAAGGATCATGTGACACTGAAGACTGGAGTAATGATGCTGAAAATTCAGCTTTGATCACAGGAATAAATTACACTTTACTATATATTCACATAGAAACCCGTTATTTTAAATTTGAAAAAGATTTCACAATTGTTACTGTATTTTAAAGCAGAATTGTTTCTGATTGCCTCACAAATGTTTTAATCATTTATCAGCTGGAAAAAATCATTCTAAAAAATGATTCGATGATGTCGATTCCCTGTGCCGTTATCATTATAGTTGTGGTGTAAACAACGATTTTTAAACTATATCTTTATTATTATAGTTATTGTCTTTGGTGTGAACGTGCCTTTAGAATTAAACAAACTGTTATTGCTACTGTGCCTTTAAGATCTATCAATGTAAATAACCTTTACTTTGATTCACACACTTTAAAATTTCTCCTTAAAGAAAATCATATAGGTTGGAACAACATGAATATGAGTAAATTATGATTTTGGGGTGAACTGTTTCTTTAAAATGTGTTTAATTGGGCTTATTTTGCATATTCATTCATATTCTTGAGAATCAGTGTATTTCTATGGTCTGCACTATGAGAACATCCGGTGATGGACGTTCAGGTGACCTTGTGAACGAAAAGCTTTGGTACTTTCTCACAAAGTTAATTATTTTGACCTAACCCAGCTCACGCTGATAAGGGCTCACAGTAATTAGGCTTCATGGGACTTTTTAATTAAAAGTCTCTGTGCCTTTTTCCCAAAATGCCACTAGTTTTTGTGTTGTTGGCACAGTAACAGTGTAAATATGGTGAAGTATACATCTAACAAAGAGATCATATTCTCCTCACGGCTCCTGAATGTCAGAGGTTTTTAAGGCATGAAAGCGTTTTCGAGTCGAGTGTTTCTCGCCGTCTGTCACACTATCATGACGCACCTGAACTGTGAATGTTTGTGTTGGAGGTTCAGCTCTCACTTTTAACACATTAGTACACAGCTGACGTCTCGACTCGCGTTTTCTCTCTCTTTCTGCTCCTCTGATAGTCTGATAGGAACATCTGCAGATGTTGCAGGAGCTCGGCGGCCATGATGTCCTCGCTGTGTAAACCTGTCAGATTTGGTCAGAAACGGTCAGATTTGGTCTTTTTTACCAACAAATATCTGTCTAATTTGGTCAGAAAAAACAAAAAACATTCCAGTTTTGTCCGGATTTTGTGAGAAAACGACCCCAGCAATCTCACGAGTTTTCATAGAGACCAAAGTCTGCAATAAAATGTCTTAATTGGAACTCAAACTTCTGCCGAGACCAAACAAACAGTTCTGAGCAATTAACCTATTTGCGTCTATTTTTATTTCTCCAAAAGCATTTCATCAGGAGACTTTCAACTTAAATTAAAGATAATTGAGCAAATGCAAGATCAACTTCTCTTGCAAAACAACATTTGCTTCTGAGAGGTTTTTGAGCGCTGAAAAGCAAAAACACCTATTAATTGTGCAGAACCAAAGTCTCTTGAAACAAAAAAATTGTTTAGGATTTACTTTGAAACTGTTTTTTACTTAAATTTCACCAAAAAATGTATATTGAGCAGAAATGGCAAGTAACATTGAATTAAATGTGAAATTTGGAAAGACTGAAATAGTATTCTATGGTAAAACGTACGCCATTAATCCTTGAACACTTTTGAATTGTTTTTTTTTTGGGGGGGTTTTACCAGTACCAGCTGCTTTTGCAGCTCAGTATCAGGTCTGTTTCTGGTCTGCTAGTTTATGTTGATTTGCAGACCAGAAACAATCAGCTAATGAAGCGAAACAGCCAACTTTAATAATAATAATAATTTGTATTTATATAGCGGCTTTCCGACACCCAAGGTCGCTTTACGTTAAGGACCAGAACAAGCACAATACACACACCAAGGGCAGAAAGTAATATATAGAAGACGCTTACAAAGTTAGGTTAAAGATACAAACAAAGACGGATTCAAGCAAATAACATATCCATAACAAGGTATCATTTACAGACTGAGAGCTGAAGAGTAATATTCAGAGGAAAAAACTTGGGTAACACTTTACAATAAGGTTCATTAGTTAATGTATTAACTAACATTAACTAACAATGAGCAATACATTAGATAGTTAATCTTTGTTAATGTTAGTTAATAAAAATACAGATGTTCATTGTTTGTTCACGTTAGTTCACAGTGCATTAACTAATGTTAACAAATACAACGTTTGATTTTAATAATGTGTCAGTAAATGTTGAAATTAACATTAAGTACGATTAATAAATGCTGTAGCAGTATTGTTCATTCTTAGTTCATGTAAACTAAGGTAGTTACCAGTTAAAGTGTTACCAAAACGTGTTTTTAAGAGGTTTTTGAAGGAGAGAACTTGACCAGAAAGAAACTATGGGAAGTTGTTGTTTTCCTGTCATTCCTGAAGCCTGTGAACACCTTTTCCTCGGATGCTCTGTCGTCGTGTTGGTGTGTGTGTGTTAAGCTTGTTGTAACCCAGCTCTGGTTTCTCTCAGGTGACCAGACGGGTGAATGTCGCGCTCACGGAAACCTGGGGTCGGCCTTCTTCTCCAAGGGGAATTACCGTGAGGCCTTGAGCAACCACAGACACCAGCTCGTCCTGGCCATGAAGCTCAAGGACAGAGAGGTACGTGTGTGTGTGTGTGTGTGTGTGTGTGTGTGTGGCGCCGTATCTTCACCCCTAGCAGAAATAAAGTGTGCAGGATGGTTTTATCAGGTCCCAGGACGTGACGGATGTTTTTGTCAGAGCTGTGGTTCAGACTCACCCGTCTCTGTCACGTTTGTGGACGCTCACCGTCTCACTTCTGTCTCCTTCAGCTCCACATCTGTACGTTCTGATGCAGCGTTGAGAAAACACACTGAAACTACTGTCCTACTGGGTTAACCTCGTGAAAACATGTCTGGGTCATACTTCTTAAATCAAAAAAAATGGTATAAATAATAGCTCAATTAAATATAAATTATATGTTGCGTATAAAAGAAACATTTATTTTTTTGTAAAAAAAAATATTCAGAATTGTGGAATTACAAAAAACAACAACCGTAAAAAAAAACTTTTTTTTTTTTTTTTTTTTTAGTTGTTTTTTGTAATTTCCATTATACTCATTGATGATTTTTATATTAATTTGTAACCAAATTTGTAGTAAAATTCAATAATAATTAATAAAAATATAAAGTATTTATAACAATGTGAAAAATAATACAGTAAAATATAATTTTGCTATAGTATTAATATAGTAAAAAAATATATATTTTTTTTAAATCGCATTGACAGTTAATTTAATTTTTATTTTTTTATTTACAGTTGTTTTTGTAATTTCAATTATTCTCATTGATGATTCCTTATTATATTAATTTGTAACACAATTTGTAATAAAATTCAATAATTAATAAAACAAGTTATAAATATTAATAATATAAAGAATAATATAGTAAAATATAATTTTACTATAGTATTAATTTTTTATTTACTTTTTTTATTTATTTGTTACATTTCAATTCTTCACATTGATGATTCCTATTATATTCATTTGTAACACAATTTGTTATACAATTCAATAATAATTATTAAAACATAAAATACAAATAATAATATGAAGAATAATATAGTAAAATATAATTATAAAATAAAAATATTTTTCCCCACATTACAGTAAAAATAATTATATAATTTAACTACGATAACGAGAATTTAAAAAAAAGAATAAAAATAAATAATGTCATTTTCTGTAAAGAGAACGATATTTCTTCGAATTACAGTAATGTAATTGGAATAAAATATGCTTGATTGTCACGGTTAAAAAATTTGAATGGTCCAAAAAATAGACTATGCTTTTTTATGATGCTATAAAATAATTTCTTGTGTTTATCTTGAGGTGAAATATGACCCAGTGATTGTTTTTGACAGGCTTCAGGAGATTCACTCGGTCTTATCAGCTAATGCCTTCTCATTATCATCTGATTCATATCCCTTTATGAAATGGAGTGTATGAGGAGACTGTGTGTGTGCACAGAAACCTCATTACTCACTGTAGACTTGAGGAAGCGGTCGAGGACCCGACCCACCGCATTCCTGCATCCATTAAAAACACTGAATATTCACTGGGAAATAATGCGGGACTGGATTTGATCCATCGGAATTTGATTGATTTTGAAAAGTAGGTTGTGATATTATTGGTTAATATTATTTCCTCTGCCCACACGACCTTGACTATATCAGAAGAAAAGAAATGCTGTTTAAGAGGTATGATAAAATGAATATATATATATTAGATTTAGATGACATAAATCATTCACAATAAGATCTGAAACATATTTAAGGCCAGAATCTGATAATGACCATTAAGCACATTTTCCTACACAAAACACAATAAATCTGGATGTGCTTTTTTGTTTGTGTTTATTTTTTGTAATATCCATTGTGCTCAATAATGATTATTATTACATTAGTAAATACATTTTTTAATAAAATTCCGTAATGAATAATAAAAAAATAAGTTCTGAAACATAATATGATGGATAATATAATAAAATATTCTTTCATACTACAGTAAAAAATAATTATATATTTTTTTAAATTATGGTAACGAGACTTTGGAGGAAATTGTACATAATTGTATCTTAAATAATACAAATAAATAATGTAATTTTCTCTTATTTTAGGAATGAGAAATAGGTTTTTGTATTACAATAATACAAATTTGTATAAAAATGTGCTTAATTGTCACAAAAATAAAGTTGCTATGCAAAAAAAAAACATTAATGGTACTAAAAAAGACTTTTTTGCTATTTTCGTTATCCTATATATAATTTCTTTCTTGACAGGCTTCTGTTGAATCTACGACACAATAAATCTGAAATATTTATTTATTTATTTGGTAATTTCCATTATTCTCAATGATGATTTCATGTTGACTTTACTGCACAAAAATCCTCTTTGCAAGTACGTGAATGCAAATGCTTCTCCGGCGCAAACTCGTCTCCACAAATTTTTAGCCAAAAAAAAATGCTGAATATATCAACTGAAATTTATATTTACGAAAGCGATTTCAATGGCATTTCCGTGACCTTTTAAGATCTGATTAACTTCCGTGACTTTTCCAGGAATGATATCACACTTACCCTGATATTTCCAGGACTGTGGGAACCATGTTGATTTAATGCATGGTTGCATTTTGAAATTCACCTGCAATTTGTAATGCAACGCAAATACAGTTGCATCCTCACGACAGCGCAAATGGCCACTATAGTGTGTATTATCATAAACAGTCATCTACACTCATTCAGCTCAACAGTTTAAAGGAGTCTCACTAAGCAGGTTCACACATTATTTCAAGCTTGATGTGAGTAAATGCCACACAATACTGATGTGTGATACCATTACAGTAACACAAAAGCCACATTTCAAAAGTACTTTATGCTCTCAATGCTTTTGCATCGATCTTTGTGTATTTTAGTATGTTTCTGGCCTAAGTTTGACTTGACTCCATTTTGTGTTGAAATCTGAGGAAGCGTGTGTGTTGTTTGTTCCTCTCAGGTCAGGCATATCGCGGTGTGTTTGAGCATGTGTGATTGTAAGACGTTTGTGTGGATGGATCATCTGGTTTAAGGGAGTGTGTGGTGATGGATTTGGTGTAAGGCGCACTGGCACCCCCTCTTAAATCTGTTGTCTAATGTAGTGCAGTAAACACTCATGACCATCACACTAATTACTCAAGATCCCCCCTAATCAGCACAAACACACACTAACACACTAATCTTATCAAGGCTTCGTACAGAGCATCTCTAGATCATTATTTCCTGTATAACACACCACAGCGTAAGCTCAATATGATGTTTGGATGTGCTTTTGTTTAAGGAATAGTGATGTTAATTGTATTATATATTGTTAATTTCATTACTTCAATGAGCTCATTGTTTCTGCCTTAAAGTTTTACATTGTTTAAATTAATAGATAGAGATGCTCCGATCAGCATTTTTGGGGCCGATCACCGATTACCGATCACCAAAATCATGATCTGCCGATTGCCGATCACTGCCGATCACAGAATGGCAGGGGAATGGGAATCTTTTATCTGTAATCTAGCAGAGTTTGCACCATTTGTAGAAATGTGTTTATTTAATTGTATTTAGAAAATGAGATGTCTTAAGGCTACTGTAGGCCAGCTTTCCCAAATAAGGCAGAGTAACATTAAATTATTCCAAACAAAGAGGGGTCAGGCAGACCAACACACATCAGATCAGCCTAATGGGAGGGGATCAAGTTACACTTAGGCATATTTGGAAATTGTAGCCTCTTAATACACCCACTACATTTACTAACTGGCAACAAAATGTACAACTTGTTACACCAAAACTGGCTACTGATAAAAGGACAAAACTATGGCAAGTTTTTTTCTGTTATTATTATGAACGTCTGATGTAGTTGAGCAGAATGCTCTTTTATGAAGTTACTTCATTAAAGGACATATTTAATGAGATTATGCCTGGAAAGGTTTTGGATTTTTTATCATATGTTCATTTAAAAATATATATTGTATAAAATGACTTCTTGTTTATATTTGTTTTGTTTATTGTATTTATATGATATTTGTATTTTTATAATTGAATTTTTGCCATGAAAATAGCTTTGAATGCTGACATGGCATTAAATAAAATAATCTGAATCTGAATATGATGTTGTTGAGGAACCAACTACGTCAGATCAAAAAAAATAAAATACCACCACCACTTTTGAAACATCTCGCGGCACGAATGTACCCATACAAATAAATAAAAACATCTCCAGTTAACTCAGAGCATTCATTTTGTTCATTTGTTAAATAAGAGGCGATCTAGCGCTGAAATATATATTTTTTTTAAATCAAGTGATCAAAGTGCTCGTTGCCGCAGCGATCAGTGGCGCGGATACCGCGTTCTGTTGTGGCTCGCGCGGTGCGCGGTCTTCACTCGGACGCGCGCTTCAATCCGTTGGGAGACTCCCTATTCGTTCCGGTGAAGGAGAACTCATGTTGCCACTGCCAAGCTCCACTCTGCTGTTGTGTGCCCGTGCGCCACGCATGCAGGTGGGAAAAAGTCGCGCGAGTAATTTACGTCACGTGATCGGCTTTTTTGATCGGCGCTTTTGGGGTTCGCCGATCAATCTATTCTTAGCCAATATCGGCCGATCATGATCGGCGTCCGATCAATCGGAGCATCCCTATTAATAGACTTTTAGATAATTGTGTGATTTGTACAGTATATGTGCATTTCTGAAATGCATAACTTAGACAGTTACCTCTGATAACAGATCACTATACATTGTAATGGACTCATGCATTTTCTGTAAAGCTGCTTTGAAACGGTATGAATTATAAAAGCTCTACACACATAAATGTGAATTGAATTGAATGTATTCAGGTGAAACTCGAAAAATTAGAATATCATGCAAAACTTCATGTATTTCAGTAATTCAGATTAAAAGGTGAAACTAATATAACTATATACATATGCATGAATATACTTTTGAGAGGGCCGACATTTCTGTATTTAAAATCCTTTTTTTTTATTGATTTCATGTAATATTCTAATTTTTTGAAATTTTGAATTTGGGGTTTTCATAAGCTGTAAGCCATAATCATCAAAATTATAACTTTTGCATGATATTCCAATTTTTCGAGTTTCACCTGTATGTATAGTGGATGGTGACCATGAAAAAAAAGCTTAATAAAAACATCAAATTAATCCATATGACTTAGATTTGAATTATGACATGAATTCTGAGTCTTCTAAAGCGATAGATGTGTGGTAGTAATGGACCCAAATTTAGTCGTTTTCTTTCACTTCTGTTCTTGCTGCCGCCTTTATACATTTGCGACAGCAATATTACACTCAGTATCATTTATAAAACTTTATATCAAGGTCTGAGATGTTTTATGAAAGGAAAATATTGAAGGACACTGTGTTGAGTGTGTCTTATTCCACCCTGATATTCCCATTAGTGCTTCTTCGGAGATTGTCTATGTCAATATCGAGTGAAAAACACTTCAGTGCATCATTAAAAGCAACAGAGGAGTGTTAAATTCAGTTATTAATATAGACGGAGGACTTTCAGAGGCTTACGTCTGTATCAGGACAGCATTAAGAATGAAAACGTAAACGTGTGTGAGTGCGAGAGAAACATTCCCAGTGTGTTCGCTCCATTACCCTGGAATCCAAACCAATGAGCTCATGTTATTACATATATGCATTTTTTCTCGCCTTGCCTGAGGAAATCTTCCGCTGAGCCGCTTGAGACACGATCCTCTGTTCCTTCTCATGCATGTTCGGGTTTTCCAGAGTCTCTCACTGCCAGAATTATCAGTATATGAACTAATATCATGTTTTCAACACTGATAATAATCATAAATGTTTCTTGAGCAGCAAATCCTCATATTAGAATGATTTCTGAAGGATCATGTGACACTGAAGACTGGAGTAATGGTTGCATTCTGCTGGATTCGTTCTGTAATGCATTATGATGTAGCGCTAAACGCAGTGTGCAATTCAGCAAACACACGTCGGCAACAGCTCGCGTTCAGTGTGTGTTCAGCTGGAAAGACGTCATGATGGATGGCATAACTCATATTCTGCTCAATAATTCATCTCTGTTGTGTCAAGATTTAAAGGAAATATAAAAGTGCACAAACTACAATGAAATACCCAGCTATCTTATTTCTGTAACACACACACACACACACACACACACACAAAGATAGTATGCAGTTTACTCTGCACATTATGCTAATTTACTATATGTACTGTATTAAATGCCTAAATGACGTGCCAAAATGGGAAGTATGTTTGTAAAACTGTATGGCACAATGTAATGCGCTCAACTTGAAAAAATGTCTCTACTTGATTGGACTGCCAAAAAAGGGCAGTTAAGATGTTAACTGAACGGTACTCACATGCAACATCATGAGGTCATGTGACAACAATGTAGCGTACTACTGTCTAAATCATTTATTGTTGCATACTTTTTCACATACTAGCCTATATGTGAAATTATAATTACATAAAATAATGTTGAAAGGTTTGGTGTTGATTTTTAATGTTTTGCCCTCCCAGGTTGCATTTATTTGATGATAAATAAAGTAAAAACAGTAATATTGTCAAATATTATTACAATTTAAAATAACTTTTTTCAATTTGAATATATTTAAAAAGTAATTAATTGCAAAGCTGAATTTTCAGCATCATTACTCCAGTCTTCAGTGTCACATGATCCTTCAGAAATCATTCTAATATGATGATTTGCTGCTCAAGAAATTATGATTAAATGATATGATTATGATAAATGATAATTCTGATTATGATCAATGCTGAAAACCGTTGTGCGGCTTCATATTTTTGTGGAAACCGTGATGCTCAGGATTCTTTGATGCATAGAAAGTTCAAATGAACAGCATTTATTTGAAATCGAATCTTTTGTAGCATTAAAGATGTCACTTTTAATCAATTTAATCACTGTGAGGTCATCAGTGTCGCGTACTACGGCTTGAAACTTAGTGTTTCACATACTCTTTTTTAACAAATTGCTGACCATATTGAGTAAATACTGCACAGTATACAAGTATTCCATTCCAAACATAGCTGATGTCTTTTTTCCTCTCCTTCTCCATCTTTGTTCTCATTTTTAATCTTTATTTCTCTCTTTCTCTTCCACACACACACACAAACTGTCTCCTTTTGTGATGTTTGAAGTGTTCTGCAATTGTTACTTGCTAGCAGTTCAGCGAGCGTAGCGCCGGCCGGCGGTTTAATCTCTTTTAGGCAACATATTGTTCTTATATTCATTAAGCAGAGCACTTCAGAATATGACAGCAGTTGTAATTGGTTTGGTTTCATCTTGTTAAAATGCATTCATTATGCGACGGGCCCGTGCTCTGTGCGGGTTAGGCCACTGTCTGCCTGTCTGTGTGCGGAGTCACTGTGTGTGTGTGTGTGTGTGTGTGTGTGTGTGTGTGTGTGTGTGTGTGTGTCTATCTGTCTGCCTGCCTGTCTGTGTGCGGAGTCACTGTGTGTGTGTGTGTGTGTGTGTGTGTGTGTGTCTATCTGTCTGCCTGCCTGTCTGTATGCGGAGTCACTGTGTGTGTGTGTGTGTGTGTGTGTGTGTGTGTGTGTGTGTGTGTGTCTATCTGTCTGTCTGCCTGTCTGTGTGCGGAGTCACTGTGTGTGTGTGTGTGTGTGTCTATCTGTCTGCCTGCCTGTCTGTGTGCGGAGTCACTGTGTGTGTGTGTCTATCTGTCTGTCTGCCTGTCTGTGTGCGGAGTCACTGTGTGTGTGTGTGTGTGTGTGTGTGTCTATCTGTCTGCCTGCCTGTCTGTGTGCGGAGTCACTGTGTGTGTGTGTGTGTGTGTGTGTGTGTGTGTGTGTGTGTGTGTCTATCTGTCTGCCTGCCTGTCTGTGTGCGGAGTCACTGTGTGTGTGTGTGTGTGTGTGTGTGTGTGTGTCTATCTGTCTGTCTGCCTGTCTGTGTGCGGAGTCACTGTGTGTGTGTGTGAGTGTGTGTGTGTGTGTGTGTGTGTGTCTATCTGTCTGTCTGCCTGTCTGTGTGCGGAGTCACTGTGTGTGTGTGTGTGTGTGTGTGTGTGTGTGTGTCTATCTGTCTGTCTGCCTGTCTGTGTGCGGAGTCACTGTGTGTGTGTGTGTGTCTATCTGTCTGTCTGCCTGTCTGTGTGCGGACTCACTGTGTGTGTGTGTGTGTGTGTGTGTGTGTGTGTGTGTGTGTGTGTCTATCTGTCTGTCTGCCTGTCTGTGTGCGGAGTCACTGTGTGTGTGTGTGTGTGTGTGTGTGTGTGTGTGTGTGTGTGTGTCTATCTGTCTGTCTGCCTGTCTGTGTGCGGAGTCACTGTGTGTGTGTGTGTGTGTGTGTGTGTGTGTGTGTGTGTGTGTCTATCTGTCTGCCTGCCTGTCTGTGTGCGGAGTCACTGTGTGTGTGTGTGTGTGTGTGTGTGTGTGTGTCTATCTGTCTGCCTGCCTGTCTGTATGCGGAGTCACTGTGTGTGTGTGTGTGTGTGTGTGTGTGTGTGTGTGTGTGTGTGTGTGTGTGTGTGTGTCTATCTGTCTGTCTGCCTGTCTGTGTGCGGAGTCACTGTGTGTGTGTGTGTGTGTGTGTGTGTCTATCTGTCTGCCTGCCTGTCTGTGTGCGGAGTCACTGTGTGTGTGTGTCTATCTGTCTGTCTGCCTGTCTGTGTGCGGAGTCACTGTGTGTGTGTGTGTGTGTGTGTGTGTCTATCTGTCTGCCTGCCTGTCTGTGTGCGGAGTCACTGTGTGTGTGTGTGTGTGTGTGTGTGTGTGTGTGTGTGTGTGTGTGTGTGTGTGTCTATCTGTCTGCCTGCCTGTCTGTGTGCGGAGTCACTGTGTGTGTGTGTGTGTGTGTGTGTCTATCTGTCTGTCTGCCTGTCTGTGTGCGGAGTCACTGTGTGTGTGTGTGAGTGTGTGTGTGTGTGTGTGTGTGTGTGTGTGTCTATCTGTCTGTCTGCCTGTCTGTGTGCGGAGTCACTGTGTGTGTGTGTGTGTGTGTGTGTGTGTGTCTATCTGTCTGTCTGCCTGTCTGTGTGCGGAGTCACTGTGTGTGTGTGTGTGTCTATCTGTCTGTCTGCCTGTCTGTGTGCGGACTCACTGTGTGTGTGTGTGTGTGTGTGTGTGTGTGTGTGTGTCTATCTGTCTGTCTGCCTGTCTGTGTGCGGAGTCACTGTGTGTGTGTGTGTGTGTGTGTGTGTGTGTGTGTGTGTGTGTGTCTATCTGTCTGTCTGCCTGTCTGTGTGCGGAGTCACTGTGTGTGTGTGTGTGTGTGTGTGTCTATCTGTCTGCCTGCCTGTCTTTGTGCGGAGTCACTGTGTGTGTGTGTGTGTGTGTGTGTGTCTATCTGTCTGTCTGCCTGTCTGTGTGCGGAGTCACTGTGTGTGTGTGTGTGTGTGTGTGTGTGTGTGTGTGTGTGTGTGTGTGTCTATCTGTCTGCCTGCCTGTCTGTGTGCGGAGTCACTGTGTGTGTGTGTTTGTGTGTGTGTGTGTGTGTGTGTGTGTCTATCTGTCTGCCTGCCTGTCTGTGTGCGGAGTCACTGTGTGTGTGTGTGTGTGTGTGTGTGTGTGTGTGTGTGTGTCTATCTGTCTGTCTGCCTGTCTGTGTGCGGAGTCACTGTGTGTGTGTGTGTTTGTGTGTGTGTGTGTGTGTGTGTGTCTATCTGTCTGCCTGCCTGTCTGTGTGCGGAGTCACTGTGTGTGTGTGTGTTTGTGTGTGTGTGTGTGTGTGTGTGTGTGTCTATCTGTCTGCCTGCCTGTCTGTGTGCGGAGTCACTGTGTGTGTGTGTGTGTGTGTGTGTGTGTGTGTGTGTGTGTGTGTGTGTCTATCTGTCTGTCTGCCTGTCTGTGTGCGGAGTCACTGTGTGTGTGTGTGTTTGTGTGTGTGTGTGTGTGTGTGTGTGTGTGTCTATCTGTCTGCCTGCCTGTCTGTGTGCGGAGTCACTGTGTGTGTGTGTGTGTGTGTGTGTGTGTGTGTGTCTATCTGTCTGTCTGCCTGTCTGTGTGCGGAGTCACTGTGTGTGTGTGTGTGTGTGTGTGTGTGTGTGTGTGTGTGTGTGTCTCTACCTGTCTGTCTGCCTGTCTGTGTGCGGAGTCGCAGTCACTGTGTGTGTGTGTGTGCGCGTGTGTGTGTGTGTCTCTATCTGTCTGTCTGCCTGTCTGTGTGCGGAGTCACTGTGTGTGTGTGTGTGTGTGTGTGTGTGTGTGTGTGTGTGTGTCTATCTGTCTGTCTGCCTGTCTGTGTGCGGAGTCACTGTGTGTGTGTGTGTGTGTGTGTGTGTGTGTGTGTGTGTGTGTGTGTGTCTATCTGTCTGTCTGCCTGTCTGTGTGCGGAGTCACTGTGTGTGTGTGTGTGTGTGTCTCTATCTGTCTGTCTGCCTGTCTGTGTGCGGAGTCACTGTGTGTGTGTGTGTGTGTGTCTCTATCTGTCTGTCTGCCTGTCTGTGTGCGGAGTCACTGTGTGTGTGTGTGTGTGTGTGTGTGTGTGTGTGTGTCTATCTGTCTGTCTGCCTGTCTGTG
>JAPDVR010000024.1:32137606-32180106 GCA_026230005.1 Gila orcuttii
CACTCATTCAATCCCATAATGCACCACAATAACGAGTGTGCAACTGATGTATGCTTAATGACTAGAGAATACCCATAATGCACTGTGAGGATCGTGCCGAATGAATTCCCGCCTCTCACCAGAAGATGGCGCCGCAGCTGAATCATCTATCCATCCATTTTCCAAACCGCTGGTCCAATGTGGGTACAGCGTAATATCACACCAACCCGGTCACACTAAATGCGTCTCTATAGCACGCTTTGTGTTTATCGTGCAATTTATACGCGAAAATGAGTTTTTACGTGCATAGGATACGCATGGGTAGGTTTAGTAGTGGTGTGGGGTGCGTGTGTATTATACGATTGGTTGGGATTAGTGGTATGGGGTGCGTGTGTACTACATGCAATAAAGTGCGTATCAAATGCACGCGAAAACTGCGTATCATATGCACGTAAAAACTAATTTTCGTGTATAAATTGCACGATAAACACAATGCGTGCTATAGAGATGCATTTTCATGAGATCAGGCTGATCATACAGATATAAATTCCCTTTTAATTGAATATTAAATTGATTAATTAAGGTTTATAATCAAGTCAAGTCACCTTCATTTATATAGATTGTTTCAAAGCAGCTTTACAGTGATAATAGGAAATTAAAGTAACAGAGATTGTTTTAGCTTTACAGCAGATCTAGAATAAAGTTATTGTCCAGCTAAAGTTAGTTGACGTTCATACATAGTTTACCTAACATAGTTTCAGATAAATCTATTCATTACTACTGGAGTTGCCAGTTTTCTAAGTTTCAAATGATTTAGCAAGCATAGACCATGAAAAAGCGGCAGCCCTTCCGGCGACTCGGTGTCTGAATTCACTCACTCGTTTTCATTCACTCCTTCAAGTGGACTATTGAAGTAATGTAAGGAATATAGAATGAGGGTATAGGGGGCGCATATGGAGTCGTTTATTCAATTAATTCATTCAAAAATGCTGATTCGTTCAATTGAGTGTCTTTATGAGGGAGTCATTGAATCGTTTACTCAATAGATTTGTTCATGAACACTGATTTAGCTTCTTGTCAGAGCAGAAACTGTATCTGGTAAACAACAGCAAACCAGCTGTAATCATGCTTTCATTATGTCACTTAAATATCATCTAGCTTTCTCCGAGACATAGATATAAACACTAGATGTCGCCTTGGGGTTCTAAGCATGCGTCATCTTGGAACAGGGGTCTTGTCATAGGAAGTAGCTAGCTAACGCTGAATTCATGGATGATCCTGGACTTTTGTGCTGCGTATGGATGTTCACACAAACCAAATCTAAAAACCAGAGGGCAAGGGATTACATTTCACAAGATTGTGAAATTTTGTACATTTTGTCAAATTTCTCTGGACTCTATAATAAATACATGTCTGACCGTTGGAACGAACCAAAAAACTAGAAAATCGCATTCATGACGATTTATGGTGATTTTATTTCCGTTAGACCTTTTCCTACATTGACGCTGATGAGGGGCTCCCCTGTTTCAAGATGGCGGCTCTATTGACACATTCGTTCCAATGAACTGCCGTAGCCAAGGCGACATCTAGTGTTTATATCTATGGCTCCGAGAGGTGTATGTAGACTGTAGTGTTGTTTTGCGTGTGACTCTACTACGCCCCCTGGAGGCCTGGAGTCACCTTGGGATTGATGGAGGCTACAGCAGGAACAGAGTGACTTATCAGTCAGTCAAAATTTGTAGCTTTTTTACACCCTGTGATGTGTGATTGTTCCTCGGGAGGAGAGCAGAGAAGAGGGAGGTGATGGATTATATGAGAGTTTCTCCCCAGAGGTCTGCGCTGCACTCTCTCGCTCGCTCGCTCGCTCGTCAATGTCAGAGATCAATAGAGCTGATGTCTGGGTGGGTTTGAGTCTGAGTGTGTGTGTGTGTGTGTGTGTGTGTATGTCACTGCTGAGATGAGTCTAAATAAGTCAAACATTGTTAGGAAGGTGAATCTCACGCCTGGATCATGTTTCACCTTTAAAGAGAATAAATATATCATGGACAATAAAGCCTTTTTGGTATAGTGACCAAAAGTGTCAGGAAAGGACTAGGAAAATTGACATCTTTACCTTTTTTAAAATATTATTACAAATGTGTTGCTCAACTGTCTTATATGTGATGATAACGCAATGAAATATGACAAATTGTGCCGACATCATTTTTGAGCCAGGCTGTCATACAAAGAAATGATGAGCACATGCAAAAACAAGAGAGAACCAATGTAATATTAATAATAGCATTTTTCTTTTTCTTTTTTGCGTAGTAAAACACAACCTGTAGCTGTAGTTTGCCTCTTTTGCCAAATCATTTTGGCAAATAAATAGCTTAACTAAGTTTAGTGTTTTGTTCTTTCCTCATATTTACGGTAAAATATAAATTTTAGTTATATTACTTTTAGTTAACAATAACAACACTGACTATAAACAGTGTATATAAAATATGAAGCAGAACCAGTTGGGAACCAATGACTAGTATTTACTTTGTCATTAATATCTGACACCAAGCAGATTAAACATTAGCGTTTATGTTTCTTGTTTACAGCCAGGAGACTCCTACAGTAAGCACAGCTGCGGTTATCGCTGTATAAACATCAGGATGTTGAAAATGAGTCTTTTGGAAGGATCATTTAGGACCTTCACTGCTGCATCTGAATGCGTTGGGATATTCAGGTGGCTAATGCGCGGTTGTGTTTTCGTCGGCTAGCGGCACAGCTTACTGTGGAGAAGGTCACGACTGCGATATTCATTCTTGAGGAGCTCGCCGCTGTAAAAATGGTGCCGCATCCCAGAGGAGGATTTGCATTTTTTCAGGCTGAGGGAATGTTCTTACGCAAGCCCTGCTGAAACACTGCCAGAGAACACACTCCTCACAGCCGCTGACTCGGCTTTCTTTTACACTTTGCCTTTTCTTTTGTGGCTGTATATCTCTGTGTGTGGATTACACACACACACTCTCTCTCTCTCTCTCTCCCTCTCTCTCTCTCTCTCTCTCTCTTTCTCTCTCTCTCTCTCTCTCTCTCTCTCTCTCTTTCTCTCTCTCTTACTCTCACTTTCTCTCTCTCTCTCTCTGTCTCTCTTTCTCCCGCTTTCTCTCTCTCTATCTCCCTCTTTTCTCTCTCTCTCTCTCTGTCTCTCTTTCTCCCGCTTTCTCTCTCTCTATCTCCCTCTTTTCTCTCTCTCTCTCTCCCTCTTTCTCTCTCTCTCTTTCTCTCTCTCTCTCTCTCTCTCTCTCTCTCTCTCTCTCTCTCTCTCTCTCTCTCTCTCTCGCTCTTTCTTTTCAGAACTGACCTTCAAGATCCAGTTCCTCATTCCACACAGTCATAGTACTACATTGTGAATCTGAATGAGCACAAAACATGACAGTCTTTACACAGCTCGTAGATGTGTTCGGGAAGGAGTACTAGCTTACTGCATACTATATCCAGGTTATCTTTAGCGTAAGAGCGGCGCGGATTCGTGACTGGCTTCCGGTCTCATCCGCTTCCAGTTATTTTTAGCTCTACAAAACATCTCGCTATGATGCTTGATATTGCAAACTGGTATTTCTTACCATATGTTTTAAATGTACTTTTGTAATCATAAACACACTGGCTTGTAGCACAAATAGTTTTACTGTTCACTGCACTTTCTAGTTATTTCACTATAGCAGCTAATGAATCTGAAGATTCTCACACATTCACAAACTGCTTACTTACATGTCACAATAAGGTGGATACTTTTTATACTTTTTATTTGTCAGTTTTCCCATTTGCAAAAAAAAATGTTACATACTGTATAGTGGCATATAGTAAGTCATTTACAAGGCAAACACTGACCCACTGATTACTAGTAATGCACTAATGCATTTTAATTCCATTTTTGTTACCATTTTAACCAAATTTTGTGTAAAAAAAGTTTTACAGTTTGGTCAAATAAAAAAGAGATTGCATTGCATTGTGGAATCATATAAAGTTTACATAATGCATACTGTATCTGCTATTATTTTTTTATATATATATATTTGTAATATTATTTCTATTTAGCTTTAATTTATTTTATTTCAGTTTTTGTAATTTTAGTATGCAAACTTTTTTAGCTTTTAAGTTCTAATATGTTTATTTTACATATTTATTTCAATAACCATAACCATAACTCTATAGTAAATATGAGTAAGTACAACGTCACCTTAAAATAGTGTATCCACATTTTTTTTTATATAGTTTTAGGTTTAGCGAACGATAAAAACACTGGTATGTAATTCTGTTTATGGTAGTATGCCAGATCTCGTACGGCCAGGTGAACTGCATTATGGGACGATAACTGAACGATGTAGGAGCAAGCGTTACGTCTCCGTCTTGGTGTCTTTTTCTGCCACCCAAATTGGCGAAATGAGAGAAGAGAATATAATGGGAAACGGATTACTCCGAGGCTGACGTGTGTCTTTGAAATCAGACATCCGTAGAAAGATGAGTAAACTGGATTAGTCTTCCCTCAGTCCCGTCTCCGGTGCCGTTGGTGAACGGAGAAGTACCCTCGCCGTCCCGGGACTCTTTTGGGAAATCAAACACTTGTCAGCCCAGCTGGCTGCGGTGTTGTCTTTCGTTCTCGCGTCTCGTTTTCATCTGTTTACATGTGGGAATTGTGGGAGGCCTCGCTCACGCCGCCTTGCCAGGAGGAATTGCTTGGTGCAAAAAATTGTCAACAAGATTTTGTGTTTTACGGCTGCCTGTCTGAGCACATTACTGAGGCCTGGCATCTGCTGTTCAATTCATTACACTCCGCTTAAGCAATTTGTTCCTCTCTGGCATTTTAAGGAAATGTGATTAGGTGTGTTTCCTCGGCCTGTTCGACTGAGGTTGAGCTGATATCAGAGATTGGATATTGTTTTCTCAGGGCTTGTGGGTAAATGAGATGGATCTGTAGGTGAGGAATTGCTGTATGTCATGCTACATATACATACTGTTTTTGACAGAAAGTTATATGCAGTATATTTACTTATGTTTCCTTGGAATGAGCAATGCAATGCAATCTTTCAAAAGTTCAAGTTAGGTAAGTTAAATTTTTTGAAGAAATTAATACTTTTATTCAGCAAGGACGCATTAAAATTTGTAATGTTACAAAAGATTCTATTTCAAATAAATGCTGCTCTTTTGAACTTTCTAACTTTCAAAGAATCCTGAAAACAATATAAAACGGTTTCCTCCAAAATATGAAGCAGCAGCACAACTGTTTTTAAACATTAAAAAACATTCAAAAATCCTACCAACCCCAAAAACTGTCCCACAATGCAATGCACTCTACTTGACCTTTCAACTCTAGTGTGATGAATAACAACCATGCTTAACATCTCATCGCTGACTTATTTGATCGTTCTGCAAAAAATCTGAAGTATTTTTACAAAATTAAAAAAATTATTACAATATATTTTAAATATAAATTGGAATATAATGATATTTGTACAATATAATAATAATATAATCAAAATCTAAAATTTTATTGTTAAAATCTATTCATTTCAACGATGTGTACTTGACATACAATGGATAAACCATCCCAGATACCACTAAAATAAACAGAAATTTTGTGAGGTCATGTGACAATGTTGTAGCATACTACTGTTTGAAGCGTGTATTGTTGCATACATTTAAGGCGAGACACTACAGGTGAATAGGGTAATTTTTTTAACTATCAGATATCACCATGAAACTTTGCCAGTTGATTACCTACATTAAGATGAGAAAAAAATGTATTACAAGTTTTCTGTAATTTAATGTTTAAATATGCAAAAGAGGCATTGTCTAATTAAATATGCGCTATTTTGCATATATTTTAAAAAACTAAATCTGAGTATTGGACAAAGCCAGGTTCAAAATTATTTTTTCATTGTATTCACATATCAGATGGGGAAAAAATTACAGAGGGATTTATGGATATCTACTTTTGTTATCCTGTAAATCAGAATATACTGCCAATAGCCTTAAAAAAATGATTTTCGCCATGTTTTTGGGAATAAAATGTTATATAAATCAGGCTAGGAATAATATATTTACAAATCCCTCTGTAAATGTCTTCATAATATAACTAGGTACAAGACTGGAAAGTTTGGTGTATATAGGTGCTACTGAAGTGGAGATTTCGGACTTGGAGTATGACAGAAAAGTCATTTTGAGAAAATGGGCTTTAAATATTTAGCATCAGCCAATGAGATTGCGCATTTAGAGTAAAATCCCCCCTTTTACTTTCGCGATTGGTTGCTGATGAAAAGGAAATGACCATATTTGGATCCGACAGTCTTGTTCAGGAGAGAGAGAGTTTTCTAACGGTGTGTGTGATGACAGGGTGCAGATCGCGATCGCGGAGCAGAAGGATGATTTATAACGACAAGTTTTGATGAATTTATGAGAAATCTACAGACGCAAACAGACAAAGTGTAGTAAAATAAAGACCTAAATGTGTGTTTCTGACTTTTTTTCACCACAAGTCTGAAAGAAGACATGTTATTGAAGACAAATATCCCAAAATCTCAAAATTGACCAGTGAAAAAAAAAACGATGTTTTTGCCTGCCGTGTCTCGCCTTAATATATTCTCTATCAGTGTCAGTGTTTCTGAACTCCTGAAACGCCTCCATTGTAGTCTTGAGTTTCTTCCGAGAACGAACACGTCACAATATTCCTCATTTAAATAATTCATACGCAGAATAAAGGGGCGGGGCCTGGTTGAGTTAGTTAGTAGTGTGTTAAACTGGTGGTTATGGTAAGGGGCGGGACATTTCCCAAACACACTCGATGCACTCGACCAATCACAACACACTGATCCAGCTGACCAATCAGAGCACAGTGTGCTTTTCAGAAGGAGGAGCTTCATAGAGACAGGAACTAAACAGAGCGTTACTGACAGACTGGGAAGAGAGGAGCCGCAACAATGGAGAATATGGGGGAAATTTGCTTTTGGAACATGCAAGCATGAACTTGGTTGGTGAATTCATGGTTCACGGTTTCGAATAGGCTCTGAAGCAACTCGAGGACACATTGTATAAACAAAGCACTGAGCTGGACGTCAGCCTTTAGAGGCGTTCAGGTGTGGCGACAGGCGGAATAATCCTCGTTCAGGTCTGAATAGCCCGTTTACCACAAGCCCTGCAGTCTTTTGAATGACCCATCGTCCTCAGAAGGGACTGCAGTTATGATCTCAGAGGGGTTTCTGTTCTCTCGTTGATTGCTCAATGTCCCATTACCCTGTAAATATTTACCTGGGCATGCTGACATTTTACCGCTGGGTCAAGCCTTGCGCTGTGATTTGCTCTTGACAGCGATGCAGCTCTGGGGTGAAGCTTTTAGAGGAGATTTGTCTTTATGTGTCTGTTTCCAATAATAGTGTTTTTGCCCAGCAGGGTTTTTTCTGCACTGTCATGTCGCGTCATTCTCCGAGGCCATCATGCGCGATCATTGTCGAGTCATTCGACTTCTACATCAGGCCCAGACAACAGCCTTGAAAACTTCACAGCGTTTCCCTCGCTTTGATTCCCTTTTGCACACTCGAAAACTACCCTCCCGGAAACAAAGGATTTGCATTCCACATTGATCACTGTCTTCATGACAAAGCAATGCAGCACGGCAGCCGAAAATATATCAGAGCGCTGGGAAAAAACTCCTGTTGATTCGCTCCCTTTTACGGAAAAATCAAATCAAACCCATCGATCTAATTACACACCGACTACACACGCTGATGGTAATTGCGAAGTACAAATGCGTTCGAAAGGGCACAGATTCCCCAAAGGTGCAGATCTGTGTTGAAACGGCTGTAAGTGTCTTCAATCTATAACTTATGAGTGAGAATCTCACAAAAAGTGATTTTTATCGGCTCCCAGCAGTGCATGAGAGGGAATGACCTGATTTAAAACCATTTTTTAAAGAAATATTAAGTCGATAGCACTAAATGTTAGTGTATTTATAGGAATGTTTGAATGGCTAACACAAAACCTGCCAGCTTCACATTTAAAATCCCCCTGTAGTTAACAATGTTATCACTTTAAACTCATCTTTGATCACCAAAATGACACATTTAAACGTTCCCTTGAAAAAAAAAATGTCGTCTTGTCTTAAAATATATTGAACGTAACTTTACACTCTTGCCTCATTTAGTATGCGTGGTTTTATGAATATGCAAATGAGCCCCGCCTCCACTCACTCACTCACTCACTCAGAGATCCACTCGTTGACGATCACACGTTGATCTGATTGGTTACAAGGTAGTTTGTGACGTCAGAAACACCAGCGATTTCAAACCGTGTTTTTGAGACTGTCTTTGGTTCACTGCAGTTTTAAGGAGGAAATACTCAGCAATGCTGTCGACTTATGAATTTACACATGGTTTGTCTTAAAGCACATTAAAAACACCTCATATACATATACACAACATTAAAAGCTGGATTTTTACCATAGGGGGACTTTAAAAGCATCATAATGAGAAGAATGTTGACTAATTCATTCAGTGCTGAAAATGATCACTGAAATAGTTATCAAACTTAAAATTAACTAATGTTGTATAGAGTGCAATTTTTTGTCTTTCAAATAATTATTTGTTTTTAATCAAAGTTTCTAATGTTGTATTTTACCTCAGCTGGTTGGTTTGATTCACGGCTTAACAAAGACATCCCTATGGGAAATATGAATGGGAAAAATCCTTCCGGAACTAGGGCCCTGTATTTGCACTGTATTTGTATAGTACATTTATGATTAACAGACTGTCAAATTGTTGTTTAGTCATTTAGCAGACTAACAAATGATTAACAGTTAACGGCTAACAATGCTAAGCTTCCAGTGAAAGCTAGTGGAGTAGCTTAGCAACATACTAATGTCAAACTCTATGTTCCCTAGGTTTCGTAACAGAGTTTGTGTGTGTATTTTTGTGAGTGTGTGTGTGGCTAACAACATCGTGTACTGTACCCGGCGAGGGGTTAATGACTTGCTAATGAAACACATGGCTAGCAGCTAATTAGATGTGACCTGTTTTCCTGCAACTGTACCTCAAGGTTGACAGCTCATATGCTAATGTGCTAATCCACCTGCTGTCTCAGTAAAGTTTTTTTTCTTTTACAGTGTTATTTATTATTTTAGCTATGTATAGTTTGAAGTCACAACCTTTGAAGTAGATGCAATATCCCTGTATTCGGAAGGTTTTTGCTAATTTGGCTCTTAATATGGTTGTAGCTTGTTATACGAGATGCCAGAATTGTGATTCATTTCACACGCCTCAGTCTGACCTGACATCTCCTTTGATATCTTTACAAGCATTTTAATGATCTCTGGCTCTAGAGTATCTCTTCTGCGAGGAATTCTCTAAATAAACCAGATGGTTTAGCCATTAAGATGAGTGTTATTCTTTCAAATTAGTTTTATTCTCTTGGTTTGATAAAAGTTGTGAAGCATATTTCAATTTTTTATCATATTTCAGAATTAAAAGAAAAACAAGGTTATTTTTTACTCTATAAATAATAATAATAGTAGTAGTGGCAGTAATTAGTAGCAGTGTATACATTTTTTTAAATAAAATGTTACATTTTACTATGGTATATACTGTACTGTATGTATATATGTGTTAGGGTGAGCACTCGTCCCGCGTTGCGTTACCGCACAGCATTTTCACCCCACAGCATTTTCAATTATCATATTAAGAAAACGTGCATGCGTTCTTTTGCCTTTGTAAGAAATAATTTTATTTATTATTTTTGCGGCATAGTTTTTCACCTGTATTTAACAGCGCTTCGTCAGAAGTACAAATACAACAGCCGTTTTTTAAATCCTATCCAATGGTTGAAAAGAAAGGCGTAAACACGGTCACTAGTAGGTTGTGACGGCTGTCAATCAAAATGTGGGGCGGTGATTCGTTCCATGTGTTTCTGTCAGAAAACAAATGGATAATTCGGTAAATTAAAACTTTACAAGGCGGCATAATGGCAACATAGCCTATTTAATATATTCTTAATATATAAGACAGTCGATGAACTAAGTTCATGTTGTTTTATATTTTATTTGTTCATTATTTATTTTGTTGGATTTTAGTTGGACTTGTTCAGAACTGTTTCAGAAATAGTGATCTGCATGATGCTGATGCCTTTGGGCTCAGTGATGTTGAATTTAAATGACATGTAAAATAAAGACATGTTATGTTACATTGTGATGTACTGGTGTTTTCTAGACTAGGTGTTTACTAAAGAACAAAGCATTTTTATCAGCTGAAAGGCAGAGTAAAGGCTTACACTGTAAAAAATTAAATGATCAATAAGTTATGACAACATGTTTTTTTACATTGCTTTAACTCATTAAAATAAGTTAATCAATTTTCAACTTTATTTAAGTTATACAAGATTCAACTCATTTTATTAAGTCAGTTTAATGTCAGTTAAGTTGAAATGACTTAAATAAGCAAATTGATTTTACTTAATTTATGGCAGCAACTTTCTTTTTACAGTGTACAATCAACTTGGATGTTTAAGTCATTTCAACTTAAATTAATTTAAACTGACTTGAACAAATGTGTTGAATCTTGAGTTGAGTTGAAAAAAACCTAGAAATTGCTTAACTTAATTTGATTAGTTAAAGCAATGTAAAAATAGCTTTTCACTTTTTGTAACTTAAATGAAAAATCATTCTTTACAGTGTAGAGGTTTTTGCACCTGAAGTGTCTATATAGTCTATAAATACATATGGACCTGATGATCTGGAACAAAAACGCATTAGTAATGTGCACTGCTATATTATAATAAAGACATATTATTTTATAAAGTTTTCTTATGATGCTGAAAGTAGCTAATGCTGGGTTTGCAAGAGGTGTTTTAGAGACACTAAATTGTATTAACCAGAATACAATGTTTTTATTAAGTTAGATAGACATTATATAACAGTTTCAGGTTATGTTTTAGTGTTGCTAAAATGTCCCATATTGTCCCACACAAACTTAGTAATAGTCCCACATTTCGTTTGTTTGATGGTGGTCACCCTAATATGTGTGTATGTATATATATATATATATATATATATATATATATATATATATATATATATATATATATATATATATATATATACACATATATATAAACATATATATATATGTATATATATATATATATATAAACAATGTCAATGTATAGTATTTATATCTTAAAATAGAATAGTTTCCCCCTTGTGAATTTGAGTAGAGAGATGACTTGTAGATTTCTTGGCTGTATTCCCTCACTCACCTCTTCTGCTTTGCTCAGCATCTGCAGTTGAAGAAGATCCTGTAATGTGTGTGTTTAGTATTCAGGAGCAGCAGGTCTGTGCTGGGAATCTGTGCGTCTGGTGTGGTGTGTGAGCATCTCACACAGCCCGGGGCGTTATACACGCTTATCGACTCGCTGTCAGGCCTGACTGAAGCCCAAGCGTCACAGGAACACGTGTGATGGACAGCCGAGCGTGAGAAACCCACCAGAGAAACCAGCGACCTCAAGATGAAGATGTACTCAACAAAACCTGCCCCAGAGGTGTGAATCACACCGTAACGGGCCTTTTCACCATTCCTTTCACGAGTTAATCTCCACGAGGTTCCTCGTTAACGCTGCAGTGTAATTAGCAGGCGTGAAGAATACGCCAGGGCTTTGAGGCGAGTTATTGACAACCACGCAACAAAGACGCTCTCTTTTGTTGACGTTTGTATCATCTGGTTTAGTTGCTTTCGGGCGTCGGGTGGGCGAAGAGGCCTGTTGGAAATCTCACCAGTGAGTGGCAGTAGATTGCGGATGTTTTCCGGTGAGTGTTTTCCCTTGGGAAGTGCACGCAGCATGGGAGAGAAATGACTAAAGAACATGCTAATAAAGCCGTTTAAATAATTCATCTCTTCATCTTAAACCTGCCGCCTCCAGGGCTCTCTCATCTCCGCCGATTCTGGCTTTTCATTCTTTTTTATCCGTTATCGCATCCCTCTCTCCCTGTCACATTCCTCCTTCACCTTGGCTTTCTTGTTTGTCATCTCGTCGTTTCCGTCTCTCTCTCTCTCTGATAGCGCTCGAGATGTTTTATTTACATCATTGTCAGGATGATTTGCTGGAAGTAAATTCAGATCTGAGAGTTGTGCTCCCTCAGGAGTCGAGCGACGTCAGCGAATCATTCGACTGCATCATTTGTGCGCTATCGCTCTGTTCCCAGCATGACTACATCCATTTCTGTTGAAGTGTTTCTAAAACACCTCTTGCAAACCCAGCATTAGCTACTTTCAGCATCATAAGAAAACTTTATAAAATAATACATGTCTTTATTATAATATAGCAGTGCACATTACTAATGCGTTTTTGTTCCAGATCATCAGGTCCATATATATTTATAGACTATATAGAGACTTCAGGTGCAAAAACCTCTAAGTCCATCAGACATTTGTCAGTTAGCCTATTGAAATGCCTTATCTTAAACTGATAAGAGTCAAATTTAAAACATAAAAATGCTCATTCAGAAGAAACATGTCAGATGGACAGGTTTTTGCATCTGAAGTCTTTATATATATATATATATATATATATATATATATATATATATATATATATATATATATATATATATATATATATATATATATATATATAAACTTAATAAACTGGTCTCATTGGTTGCTTTTAGGAGGATGTTAACTGACTTGGAGTCGGCCAGATCTGTCTGTAGATGTTTTGCCTGATGTGTAAAGGATTGTGGTTTCAAGGGATTTGCTATTTCAGTTGTTTTATGTTTTTATTATTTTTGTGTATTTTATGTCTGTATGTATGTATGGTTGTACTGCTGCCTGTCTTGGCCAGGACACTCTTGAAAAAGACATTTTTAATCTCAATGATTCTCTTCCTGGTTAAATAAAGGTTATATATATATATATATATATATATATATATATATATATATATATATATATATATATATATATATATATATATATATATATTCAGTGCTTAGTATAAGTGAATACACTCATGATAAAGTTGACTAAAAAGAGGAATAAAAAAATCATCTTTTGGAAATTGATCTTAATGCCTTAATTAAAAAAATGAGGAAAAATCCAACCTTTAAGGACACCAATTTTCTTTGTGAATGAATAATGTATCGTAAATAAATAAATGTTCTTCCTTAAAATACAGGTTGCATAAGTCAGGACACCCCTATGTTAAATCCCCACAGAGTCAGGCAGATTTTTATATTTAAAGGCCAGTTATTTCATGGATCCAGGATAATATGCATCCTGATAAAGTTCTCTTGGCCTTTGGAATTAAAATATCCCACATCATCACATTCCCTTCAGCATACCTAGAGATTGGCATGGGGCACTTTCCATAAGATCATCAATGCAAATCATACCAGCTATTAGCCTAACTGAAATAACACCATGCCATTATCATATTCTTATTTATTTTATATTTATTTTTCTGTCCGTGAACATGAAGTCATGGTGATGTCCATGCGCTCACGTCTTCATAAATGATCATTTAGAGCAGGTCTTTGTTCTTCAGCTCTCTGATCTGTCTATCTCTCACACACTGTTTATTAATGAGCTCGTCTCTCCTCTCCTCTTCCCAAAACATGCGCTTTGTGTAGCTTTCTCTGTATGGATTACGCTTGAAGATGTTCTATTGATCCGGCTAAAGTCCATATTGAACCGGCTCTAATTTAGAGCTTGTGGAAAAGCTTTCTCCAGCCCAAACGGTTAATAATTCCCCACGATATGATGAATAGATGTGTGATTAATTAATTTGGTAAAGTGAGTCATTAATTAGACGGAAAGCATTCTGGTTTGTCCAGTCATTCCTCTTGGTTTTGTCTTCATTTGTTGGGTTAATTTGGACATTCTTCCTCCTCATGTCTCCGTCTTCCTCATGCGATGGATTTCCCCAGACGCTCCTGATAGGCTCCCAATCAATAGCATTAACCTCCCAATTAATCATCCAGCCAATGAGGAGTGCAGTTATTGGAAGCAGCTGGTGTCAAAGATGAAGACATGTTTTATCATAGCAGTGCTTTGAGCGTGTGTCTGTGTGTTCAAATCTATCCTTACTGTGGCTTTTTTTATTTATGCAAATAATTAACATGTACTATAGTGTTTACATGTTGTCATGTTATTTGTCCAAAAAAATTAGGTCCCATCTAATGATATATATTAATATATGTTATATACATGTTTAAATAAAACATATTATGTCTATGCGTGTGTGTGTGCGTGTGTGTGTATATGTGTGTATGTGCATGTGCGTGTGTGTGCGCATGGCATATGTATGTGTGTGCGTGGGTGTCAGTGTGTGTGTGTCGGTACGTTTGTGTGCGTGCGTCGGTACGCGTGTGTTTGTGCATGTGTGTGCATGAGTGTGTGTGTGTGCGCTTGTGTGTGTGTGCGTGTGCGTGTGTGTGTGTGTGTGTGCATGTGTGCGTGTGTGTGTGTGCGCACCTGTGCGCGTGTCGGTACATGTGCATGTGTTTGTGTGTGTCTGTGCACTTGTGTGTCTATGTGTGTGCGTGGGTGTCAGTACGTGTGTGTGTCGGTACGTGTGTGCGTGTGTGTGTGTCGGTACGTGTGCGCGCTTGTGTGTGCACGTGCGCACCTGTGCGTGTGTCGGTACGCGTGTGCATGTGTGTGTTTGTGCATGTGTGTGCATGTGTGTGCTCGTCTGTATGTGCATGTGTGTGTGCATGTGCATGCACTGTTGAGTGTGTGCGTCTGCGCGTGTGTATGTGCATGTGCGTGTGTGTGCGCATGGCATATGTATGTGTGTGCGTGGGTGTCAGTGTGTGTGTGTCGGTACGTTTGTGCGCGTGCGTCGGTACGCGTGTGTTTGTGCATGTGTGTGCATGAGTGTGTGTGTGTGCGCTTGTGTGTGTGTGCGTGTGTGTGTGTGTGTGTGCATGTGTGCGTGTGTGTGTGCACACCTGTGCGCGTGTCGGTACATGTGCATGTGTTTGTGTGTGTCTGTGCACTTGTGTGTCTATGTGTGTGCGTGGGTGTCAGTACGTGTGTGTGTCGGTACGTGTGTGCGTGTGTGTGTGTCGGTACGTGTGCGCGCTTGTGTGTGCACGTGTGCACCTGTGCGTGTGTCGGTACGCGTGTGCATGTGTGTGTTTGTGCATGTGTGTGCATGTGTGTGCTCGTCTGTATGTGCATGTGTGTGTGCATGTGCATGCACTGTTGAGTGTGTGCGTCTGCGCGTGTGTATGTGCATGTGCGTGTGTGTGCGCATGGCATATGTATGTGTGTGCGTGGGTGTCAATGTGTGTGTGTCGGTACGTGTGTGCGCGTGCGTCGGTACGCGTGTGTTTGTGCATGTGTGTGCATGAGTGTGTGTGTGTGTGCGCTTGTGTGTGTGTGCGTGTGCGTGTGTGTGTGTGTGTGTGTGTGCATGTGTGCGTGTGTGTGTGCGCACCTGTGCGCGTGTCGGTACATGTGCATGTGTTTGTGTGTGTCTGTGCACTTGTGTGTCTATGTGTGTGCGTGGGTGTCAGTACGTGTGTGTGTCGGTGCGTGTGTGTGTGTGTCGGTACGTGTGCGCGCTTGTGTGTGCACGTGCGCACCTGTGCGTGTGTCGGTACGCGTGTGCATGTGTGTGTTTGTGCATGTGTGTGCATGTGTGTGCTCGTCTGTATGTGCATGTGTGTGTGCATGTGCATGCACTGTTGAGTGTGTGCGTCTGCGCGTGTGTATGTGCATGTGTGTGTGCATGTGCATGCACTGTTGAGTGTGTGCGTCTGCGCGTGTGTATGTGCATGTGCGTGTGTGTGCGCATGGCATATGTATGTGTGTGCGTGGGTGTGCTCGTCTGTATGTGCATGTGTGTGTGCATGTGCATGCACTGTTGAGTGTGTGCGTCTGCGCGTGTGTATGTGCATGTGTGTGTGCATGTGCATGCACTGTTGAGTGTGTGCGTCTGCGCGTGTGTATGTGCATGTGCGTGTGTGTGCGCATGGCATATGTATGTGTGTGCATGTGTGTGCTCGTCTGTATGTGCATGTGTGTGTGCATGTGCATGCACTGTTGAGTGTGTGCGTCTGCGCGTGTGTATGTGCATGTGTGTGTGTAAAGTTTGTATGTGTGTGTGTCCGTGCGTGTGTACTTGTACAACTATCTTTGTGAGGACCGGTTCGAGTTTTGACCAGCAGAGTGTGGACAAAAGACTAAAGTGAGGACATTTTGGCCGGTCCTCACTTTCTGAGGGCCCTTTATAGGCCAGTTTTAGGGCTCAGGTTATAGTTCGGTTAAGGTTCAGGTTAGCCAGGTAGTTGCGATGGGTAGGGAGCTAGAGACTGCATTGTGTCAATGAATGTCCTCACTAAGATAGATGTACAAGAATGTGTGTGTGTGTGTAACATGTAGATGATGATTCATGCTCTCCCAAGAAAAACACACAGGCTGCCAGTAGGTTGTGGATAGCAGCGCTCCACCGGGGAGCGAGTATATTTATTCAACAATCCTGTTGACCAGAGGAGCGCGTCTATGTGTGTGTTTGTGAATGAGAGACGAGAGAAAAAACCCAAGGAGAAGGTCCAGCTGTAAAAACCTACAGGAAACAAAGATGAGTCAAGTCTAGATGAAAGAGACGAGAAACAATGAGTCATTTTTCTGAAATCTCATATTTGAAGTTGTTCGTCTTCAGGGGCCGTGTGTGGACAATGAGTCTCATTCACTAATACTCGTGTGCTTATGTGTGCAGAAAAGGTTCTCACGCATGTTTATCAGATTCAGATTGTTCTCGCTCATTTTAATATAATATCATTTTAGAATTATCTTTTTTTTTCACTCTGCAAGTAACTTATTCAAGAAAGAATCGCAACATTTCAGTCAACATCTAGGGCATGTTTTAGTCCAGATTAAAATATAAAAATGTTTAAGTGTAAAAGAAGTATACGTGCTGTGATGCAACTATAGCGAATACAAAAATCTGAATGTTTGAAAATGAATGTTTTCAAATGTTTGAAACATTTAAAGTCCCCCTGTGGTGAAAATCCAGCTTTTAATGTTGTGTATATGTATATGTGGTGTTTTTAATATGCTTTAAGACAAACCATGTGTAAATTCATAAGTCAACAGCATTGCTGAGTATTTCCTCCTTAAAACTGCAGTGAACCAAAGACAGTCTCAAAAACGCGGTTTGAAATCGCTGGTGTTTCTGACGTCACAAACTACCTTGTAACCAATCAGATCGACGTGTGATCGTCAACGAGTGGATCTCTGAGTGAGTGAGTGGAGGCGGGGCTCGTTTGCATATTCATAGAACTGTGTATATAACGGTGATCAAAGATGAGTTTTAAGGGATAAAATGATTGACTATGGGGGGAATTTAAATACTGTTCAGAAACAAAGTACCACTTTTTACGGGGTTACTGGGTAACAACTGCGTTTGTGCTGTTTTCATTCTAAAAATTCAAATTCATAATTAGGAATTATTCGTGGTATTAGTGCCTGCGATAAAAAAATACCATGCATTTTCATTATCACAATATATCGTATTACTGTATATCAGCACGTCTCTGTGTCTAATATCACTTTATATGGAGACAGTAGTGCACAAACGACGACCACACCATTTCTCACGGACACTCGACTTGAACATCTGCCGAACATCGATTTCTTCCGTGTCACCTCTTCTCATGAGGACCAATAAAGTGTGTGTGTGTGTGTTTAAAGGTTCCCGGAGGACAGTTTCACTTTTCAAAGCTGCAGTTCTTCAGTTTAGCATCAGATTTTCTCCTAAACTACCTTTGGATGAATTAAAATACACTCAATCGAGTCAGCTTTCAAGCTGTCAAATGAATGCAGATTGATGTTTATTAAGTAAGTAAAGTTTGGGACCATTGATTTTTCATCACAGACAAATTCCTGGCAAAGCTGAGCACAATTTGATAAATTTTTGAGAAGCTCTAGAAGAGACACGTGATATTTCTGGAGTATTTTTCTCAAACCTCCAAAAGCACCTCTGTTTACTCTCATTGCTGTGTAGAAGAAACAGTTGAGATATAAAAGCGATTTCTTTTTAGTGTTTGTCAAGCACTAAATGGGTTAAGACTCAAGCTGATAGTCAATTTGGCCCTTAATATGTTAAATACATCTGTGATTTCATTTGTTGGATTTTTTCCACTGTTACACTGCAAAAAAAAAAATTTCTTCCTCAGTGTTTATGTCTCATTTTCCAGTACAAATATTTAAACATTCTTAAATTAAGATGCATTTACCATACTCGAGAAACAAAATGACTCTTGTTTTCTGATAAATGTGTCAAAATTGTGTCAAAAACTTCATTCAAAAGGAAAGCAAGATTTTTTTTTTTATTCCATTGGCAGAAATTCTTCTTGTTTTAGGCATTTTCCAGAAAACCTTAATATCTTGAGTCACTATTCTCAGGTAAATGTGTCTTGATTTTTCTAATGTTTAGATATTTGTACTGAAAGTATTTTTTGCAGTGTACCTGTTTTCTCTGTCTGAATGTGGTTATTTTTGACAAGAGTTGCAGTGATGTCAGTTCATTAAACTCTCAGTCTGTAGTTTTGAGATCATCGTCTGTAGCGTCAGTTCAAAGACGTCCCCGCAGACGGTTTTTATTGAAGTTAAGATGTCCACCACTTTCTCATGACCTCACTTCTGGGCCCTTTCTGAACAAAGAACAAAGGTTTACGTCAACTTGTCTACCTTTGAGAGCGCCGTGGCAGGAGCTAGAGAGAGAGAGAGAGAGAGAGCTGTGGAGAGAGAGAGAGAGAGAGAGAGCTGGAGAGAGAGAGCTGTGGAGAGAGAGAGAGAGAGAGAGAGAGAGAGAGAGAGAGCTGGAGAGAGAGAGAGAGAGGAGGTTAAAGAATTAAAGCGAGTGTGGTTTTCTCCTGTCGTTCTCCATGTCGAGATGTGAATCCGTGCTGCGCCAGCGCACACACACACACACACACACACACACACACACACACACACACACACACACACACACACACACACACACACACACACACACACAAGCGCTGACTTGGGAAAATCAGCGAGAGGAGGGTGCAAAATCCCTCTTTATCGAAAATTGGCTTTCCCAGTGAACAGCCCTCTAACAGAAATCCAGTGGGGTTTCCAAGGAAACCGTTCCACGGATCTGAAACTGTGAGCAAAGCTGGAGATGAATGGCTGATTTGTAGGACACACAACAATAGCGGTGCAAGGCATAATTGTACAATAATGAATGAAAATCAGGGAGAAAATAGACAGGAGTAAGTGGTCAGGTGATGAATGTCCAGCGAGGTGTGTGTGTTTGAGTTTAAACTAGTCATTGGAAGCCATCGCTGATTCACAATATACTTCACTTGTTTTTAATAACCCTAGAAGTTCTATTAAACCATCAAAAATTTAGGAACATATTTTAGATTTTTAAATATTTTAAATATGAGGGAAGAACGAAACACTAAACTTGGTTACGGTATTTATCTGAGAAAATGATTTGGCATAAAAGACTACAGCTACAGGATTTACTTTACTATGAAAAAAAGTGCTTTGAAAAACAAAAAGATCACATTGACTACAGCACAATCAGTAATTGATATTTTGTTGGTTCTCTTTTTTTTTTTTTCGCGTGTGTTCATAATTTCTTTGTATGACAGTCCGGCCAAAAATGACGTCGCACAAATTGTCATGTTTCATTGCGTTATTATCACAAATAAACCAATAGACTCCAAGCTCAACTACTCAATATGCTTACAAAATATTTACCCTTTATTCAAATACTATAAAAAATGTGAAAACGTGGCTTATATTGCGGATTATACAGCATTTTTTGGTGTACACACTAGCATAGCTGTTGATTGTGACAAAACCACTTTTAGAGTGTTTAAAAGATTCCTGAAAAAGGAGTTTCCTCCACGATTCGTCATCTTTAATACCAGGAATGACCCGAAATGAAGCTCCGCGGCTTCAAACAGGGCTCGCGATAGCATATCTCTGAACATAAGAAGACCTCTCTCCTGATGGAGGGTAATTGCCTCACCGTGTAACATGTCCCGGAGCCTTTAAACTCAGGCAAACTGCTGGAAGTTTTTATGTCTGGAGGTAATTGGTTCCAGGCGGCGCTGAAAGAGAGTCGAAGGCCTTTGGCTGGACCATCGAGACCCTCTAGGATCGTCTTTTGTGCCCCGAAATCAAGCGTTTTACCTTCTGTTCTATCAGGGCACCCGTCCCAGCACCTCGTCGAGAAACAACCGTCCCCGTTACTCCCTAAATAGAGCAGATATCTGCGCCGAACATGTGGTTGTGTTTTAATCATTGTTTATAGTTTGATTGATGTAGCGTCAAGGCCAAAGTTGGACCTGCTGTCTTTTGTTGTTTGTCAAGCGGTTGTGTAATATAAGTTCTGTTCCAGAATCTAGTGCGCTGCCTCGCTGCGTGTTGTCTACATAGGCCGCATGCTGACCGAAATGGACAGAGTTTGTAGTTATGATGTTGCTTGGCTAATGACACAATAATCTAATCATCTTGAAACTGTACAGAACATGTAAATGTTGGCTAAAATAGTCCATTTTTAGTTAGAGCGAATTGTTTTATCTATACTTTCTGGAATAATGATCAGAAATGTTTTTTGAGCAGCAAATCATCATATTAGAATGATTTCTGAAGGATCATGTGACACTGAAGACTGGAGTAATGATGCTGAAAATTCAGCTTTGATCACAGGAATTACATATTAAAATATATTCACATAGAAAACAGTTACATTAAATTGTAAAAATATTTCGCAATATTTATGTTTTTACTGTATTTTTTGGTCAAATGAATCCAGTCTTGGTGAGCAGAAGAGACTTCTTTTAAAAACATTTAAAAAATCTTTCCCACCCTACAATTTGAAACAGAAGTTTAGTTCCACTTCAGGTAAAGTCTTTGCGTTGTTGGATAAAGAATTTCGCAAAGTATTCTGTGTTTGTATATTGCAGGTCATTCCATGCATACAGAAATTGTGCATACTATACACCGTTTACACACTATATGCTGTAGAAATAGTAATAGTAGCATGTTAGGATGCTATTCTAACCATAGACACTTTTGTTGCAATGCATTTTAGGATTGTATTCTCTGCAAAGAATGCATGTGATGAATTGTTCCAAAAAACAAAACATTTTTACAGTTTTTTACAATCGCTATGACAATTTTTTCAATACTTTTAACAAATTTCCTAAACTCTTAACACAGTTAGCATTACATCGGTCTGTGTAAGCTATACTATTAACACATTTCTTGTTGCTTTAACACAAAATGCATACAATTAACACAAATTTAAAATGCTTGAACTTATTTTTACACACAAGCTCAAACAAGACCAAAACAATGGATTTTTACTGGCAAATTTACCAATGCTTTAACACTGTATGTCAGAACAGAAAACACCATGATCTAAACCTAACCTTACAGGCTAAAGTCAAGGTAAACAGCTGTTTATATTGTGAATTGAAACAAAAATATATCCCCTGTATTTCATTCTATTGTTACTGAGAAACAGCTGATTGAATTATGCACATATATAAATTTATTTTTATTTATTTTCTTTATTGCAGCAATTCTGTCTCTGTCTTCGTTTTTTCATTACAGTAACCGTATATTCTATAAAGCACTCTGAGATGGGTCTTTTTTATTGAATTTCTGCAGCAAAAGACCTAAACCCAACAAAACAAAAATGTAGAGAGGCTTCAAAAGAAACTGCAGTGCAAAACACAATCTATGATCAATACAATACATATAAAATATACAATACATTTACAGTTTTTTCCAATCGCTATGACAGTTTTTTCTATACATTTAACAAGTTTCCTAAACTCTTAACGCACCAGCACACCTAAAACACACAATTGGCAAAACGGTTAATTTCATGCTCAAAATCACACATTGTAAACTAAACTCCAAAACTAATTTTCAAAATACAATAATACACTAACATAATACACTATGTCTAACAAAACACTGCAAACATGTTTCAAAATCAAATAATTATTCAAAACACTAACACATGTTCTCTTCCAACAGGAACATTTAGTCAATCATAACACAATGACAAAAAAACACTATCATCAGCTGAAATGACAGAAACTGCATTATTTTATGTGTCAGGTGCTCTTATACAACAGACAGTATATTGTATTGATCATAGATTGTGTTTTGAACTGTAGTTTCTTTTGAAGCCTCTCTACATTTTTGTTTTGTTGGGTTTAGTAAATGCATGCATTTTGTTTATTTTGCTGCAGAAATTCAATACAAAAAATGAATGACCATCTCAGAGTAGCTTTATAGATTGTACGGTTTATGAAAAAAACGAAGACAGAGACAGAATTGCTGCAATACAGTAAATACTTTATTTGCAAAAGGACATTACTGAAATATAACAAAATATGCAATATAGCTGCCATTTATTATGTGAAAATACAAAATATACAAACAGAAAAAGCACAAGAAGAATAAAAACAATTAAAAAAAGAGTCATCTTCTAATCTGCCCGGTCTTCTGCATTTGGCCACATGTTCTCATCCACATCACACCTGATATCTTCTCTGGCAAGGCATCGTGGGAAGAATCGTTTGGCATGCCTTATCCACCCCTGGCAGTGTTCAGCTGTGATGTCTTGGCATGCAGCATCCATTGCATCCAGGAGGGACATTTGGTTTTGTGGATGATGGTCAAAAACCTTCCATCTCCAGGATGAGAAAAACTCCTCAATGGGGTTGAGGAAAGGGGAGAAAGGAGCAAGGAAAAGGGACATCATCCTAGGACAGGCGTCAATGAACTGCACAGGAATGGTGGAATGCCACATTGTCCATGTGATCACGTTGGCAAGTGGTCTCTCACCTGTCCCCTTTCTACCTCTGGCACAAGTCTTTCGTGCAGGTCTTATTTCATTAGTTACCCTAGCTCTGGCCCTTCTTTGAGCGCCACCACGCATTCTAACTCCTCTCCCTTGTCCTTGTCCCACTCCTCTCCCTTGTCCTGGTACACGTCTTCCTCTACCTAGTGCAGACATTATTCTTTCTTTCTTTCTTTCTTTCTTTCTTTCTTTCTTTCTTTCTTTCTTTCTTTCTTTCGTTGCTCTATATTTTTCCCTTTACACAAAAAATCAGCCCGAAATGTCCTCTTTTATACTATATGGTCATGCAATTGAAAGAACCTCAACACCTGAGTGTGTTTCCTAGATTTGAAATTAGGTGTGATTTATATTTTTGCAGTATTCAATCAGCTGTTTCTCAGTAACAATAGAATGAAATACAGGGGATATATTTTTGTTTCAATTCACAATATAAACAGCTGTTTACCTTGACTTTAGCCTGGGTTAGGTTTAGAACATGGTGTTATCTGTTCTGACATACAGTGTTAAAGCATTGGTAATTTTGGCAGTAAAAATCCATTGTTTTGGTCTTGTTTGAGCTTGTGTGTAAAAGAAGTTCAAGCATTTTAAATTTGTGTTAATTGTATGCATTTTGTGTTAAAGCAACAATAAATGCGTTAATAGTATAGCTTACACAGGCGGATGTAGTGATAACTGTGTTTAGAGTTTTGGAAAATTGTTAAAAGTATTGAAAAATCTGTCATAGCAATCGTAAAAAACTGTAAAATAATGCAGTTTCTGTAATTCCATCTGATGTTAGTGTTTTTATGACATTAAGCAATGATTGACTAAATCTTCCTGTTGGACGAGAATATATGTTAGTGTTTTGAAAAATTATTTGATTTTGAAACATGTTTGCAGTGTTTTGGTAGACATAGTGTATTGTTGCTAGTGTATTATTGTATTTTGAAAATTAGTGTTGGAGTTTAGTTTACAATGTGTGATTTTGAGCATGAAATTAACTGTTTTGCCAATTGTGTGTTGTAGGTGTGTTGGTGCGTTAAGAGTTTAGGAAATTTGTTAAAAGTAGTGAAAAAATTGTCATAGCGATTGTAAAAAACTAAACAGCGACCATGTCGTAAAAGTGGTTTTGTCTAGGTGAGCATCTCTCGTGTGTGTGTGTGTGTGTGTGTGTGTCTCAGCATTCTCTGTCATACACCGTGTGTGTGTGTGTGTGTGTGTGTGTGTGTGTTTGTGTCTCAGCATTCTCTGTCATACACCAGGTGTGACAGATAAGCTCTCCCTCTCCTCCCTGTAGTTTCAACAAGGTTTCTTAAAAGTTCCTGGTCTAACCTTGATCGATTTGTCATTGCACATTAATCTAAAGTAGAAAAGTTTTTTTACTTTGTAATCTTTCATCAGAATGTAATTCATAAAATTGTAAGACTGTGATATTAAAAGACCAAATTCAATATATACCTTTTTAATGTAGCATACTGTAGGCCTATAGGAAAGCAGATTAACCAAAATATAAACGCAACGCAGTTTTTGTGAAGCATTTTTCCATAGAAAACCTTTATAACATTCATATTCTGGGCTCATCCGTTAGCCTATATATATTATGCATCATCAATGAGATCACCATTGTTTTAGTAGATTAAGTGTTTTCATTGTTGAGCGCTTTAGAATATCTTGCTGTTTTTAGTGATTAAAATACTGCAGCAGGGGCTGTATATGGATCATAAGTGCCATATTTTTCACATATTTTCGTTTTTCTTCTTTTGAGAGGTGATCTAAATATTGGTGGCTTGAAACAGATGTAAAACTGACAGGCCTGCGCTGCATCCGATGGATGTTTTGCTCTCCAGGTCTCCTCACCAGTCATGTGACTGAAAACTATGTATTGTTGGTCCGAAATGCAGTTTCCCCCATTCAAGTGGATGAAGCTGTACTTGCGTGATCTTGTCTCTAAGATGCCCGTTGAGAGGACTGTGTTGCTTTAAGACGACGTAGATTCTGCTGAAGAAAGTTGTTTGTGGCTAATTGGTATGTAATTCTGTGAGATGGCCTTTGTCTCTCGAGTCCCAGCTGAACGCAAGGAGATTTCCACAAGGCCTCTGCATATTTTTTACGGATTTTGCGAGAGATCAGCGTCTCTGCTAAGATTTCGACTTGAGAGGCTTCACGGGTTTTGTTCTCGGCAGACAACACATTACATGGCAGAGCGCTTTCTGCAGCGAACGCTCTTCTCAGCGTCTCTGTAATGGGATGCAGTGATATCACACAACTTTGCCATATGTTTCCAGGATAAGAGCTGTGTTTACTTATCTAATCGCTGTTTAATATAAAATAAAACTGTGAGACATAGGAGGCCATGTGTTTTAGTAATTATACCACAATTAAAGGAGTAATGAAATCATCTCACCCTCATAACACAAATAACCTCAGTGTTATTTTAGTATTATTTATATAATATTATAGTTTATTAATATTGGAATTAGATTTTATATTTTTGGTTTTGTGTGGTAATTTTATTATGTGCTTTTGTCATTTTTACTAGCTTTTAATTTTTATATATTTATATATTATATATTTGTAAGTAACTTTAATTTATATTTTCAGTTTTCATTTTTTTATTTCAGTTTTAGTAGTTTTTAAGATTGCTTCTGATATTTTTATTAGTTTAAGAGATTTCTATTTATTTTTTTTGTTTCAGTTTGTTTTGGTAATTATGTTTATAATTTTTTGTAAATTTTATTATTTTTTTTTGTATTTCTATGTAGCTTTAATTTATATTTATATTTTTGGTTTTGTTTTTTTATTTAAGTTTTAGTCATTCTGTTACATGTTTCTGTTATTTTTTAATACTTTAACATATTTCTATAGCGTTTTTTTTTATTCTGTTTTTTTGGTAACTTTGTTATATGCTTTTGTCATTTTTATTATTTTTTTATATTTCTTTAATTATTTTATTTTAGTACTTTAACTTTAATTTAGTTTAATTTAAGTTATTTGCCAACATTTCTTATGTTCGTTTGTTTCATTTTATCATCTAATATTAATTTTATTTCACCTTTATTTCAATCACCATGTTTTTTTTTTATAGTTTTAGTTTTAGTTAACAAGTGCTCATGCTGCTCTTTTCCCATATAATGAAAATTTATTGATTCGCACTCATGAGCTTTAAAAAGTACTATAAAAGTAGTTTGTGAATCTTGTCAAATGCCTTATGGAAGGAACAAATCAAAATATACATGATTACATGAAGCAAATTTCAATTTTAAACATTAAAACAGGATCACGATACCTTCACGATAACCCATGAAAGAAATGTTTTATGACCTCATCCTCTTCAAACCTGACAGTGTTGTGAGGAACCGTTTTTGACGCTTCAGACGTGGCTCATCCAATCAGATTTGAGCATTGCATCTTCTCTCTCTCTTCCTCCACAGGCGGCGTCTTCAGCCCTCAGCAGTTTGGGTCACGTCTACACGGCCATCGGCGACTATCCCAACGCCCTGGCGAGCCACAAGCAGTGTGTCCTGCTGGCCAAACAGTCCAAGGACCAGCTCTCCGAGGCCCGTGAGCTGGGCAACATGGGAGCCGTGTACATCGCCATGGGTGACTTCGAGAACGCCGTGCAGTGCCACGAACAGCACCTGAGCATCGCCAAGAGCCTCGGAAACAAGCGCGAGGAAGCGCGTGCCTACAGCAACCTGGGCAGCGCTTACCACTACCGGCGTAACTTCGACAAGGCCATGTCCTACCACACACACGTGCTGGAGCTGGCTCAGGAGCTGGAGGAGAAGAGCATCGAGATGAGGGCGTACGCAGGCCTGGGACACGCTGCCCGATGCATGCAGGACCTGGAGAGAGCCAAGAAGTACCACGAGCAGCAGCTCAGCATCGCTGAAGGCCTGAAGGACCGCGCCGCTGAGGGCAGGGCTTCGTCCAATCTGGGTGAGCGCTGGGAACACGCTTCACAACACCAAAAATAATCACTTTAGTTTTGTTATGTGCATCTGTCATTTTATTAGTTTTCAAATTTTATAAATAGCTTTTTATTTCAGTCATTTGTTTATGCTTTTGTCATTTTTTTATATTTCTGTTTCTATTTCTTACTAATTTATTTCAGCTATTTCCCAAGTCGTTGGCAAGTTTTTGTTGGCAAAATTGAGCAAAAACTAGAGATGCACCGATATGAACATTTTGGCCGATACCGATAATTCTTTATAGTTGAAAGCCGATAACCGATACATTTGCTGATAAATCTAAATCCAAATTTTTATATAATTTTTTTAAGCAATTCAAAATCATCATGGCGAACAGAGCCCATGTGAAGGGTTTTAGCTGAAGGAAATAATACATTATTTATTGGCTTTAATATATCGCCCAAATTTTCTAATCAAGACGATAACATTAAAAAAGTAACATATATCAGCCGATACCAATATGGTGGTCGATATATCGTGCCTCCCTTGCAAAAACAGTCATTTTGTGTTTAAAAATTGTCAAATCAACTTGAACTGTTGTATAAAATGAATATCAAATTTTGCAATCTTGCTGATATTCCAGAAAATATCACTCTTGCTCATGTGATATTGTTTAGCTATATCATGTTATAAACCAAAAATTTGAATGTTAAAATTCGAAAATTCGAAAATTCGAAAATTTCAAAAAATTCAAACATCCTATCGAATGTTTGGGGGCTTTTTTATTACTTGTGGTGGCGTTTTCCAACCTTGCACGACTCCAATTTATGTCAAAGTCAGACTAGCTTGCTTGTTTTTAAGGTGTAATATAGAGGGCTATTATGCTGGCTGTATTGAACTGTTTTAATAGTGGTTTAATTTCACAGCTGTGACAAACAGTCCTGATGTTTATATATATAAATGTCTTGCAAAAAGGCCACTTATCTAGTCAGAGGGCAAAAAAGCAGGTATTTGAGCAAGGTTACGTTTAATTAGCACTTCTCCAATGGTGAGTTTTGACTGTCATTTTGGTGCATCACTACTTTTGGAAAAACTAAACCAGCTGAAGATCAGCAGCCCAAGCTGAGACACCAGCTTAAACTAGCTAAGAGCATCAGAAAACCAGCTTACACTGGTTTAATGTGGCTTTTTCAGCAGGAAATTGTTCCATAGAGTGGCGAATTAAAGCTGTTTTGCTGAATAAATGACAAGTTTACATTTTTAGGTGAACTGTTCCTTTAGTTAAACATAAAGTTGGCAGAAATGAAAATTCAAAGCTTACCCAAGAAAATAAATTAAGGCCAATGCATAATGTTATTAGCTTGAAATATACAGTCATGATTGCTTTTGCGCATTACATTTGTCTAGTTATTAAGAACAACCGCGTGGATGAATATTTATGGTTCTATTTTGAGTTTAGTGTCTCGATGACTCTTTGCTCCTGCAGGGGTCTAAACCGTCGGTGTGCCAGACATACGGCTGATCAATCAACGCCGTCCAAACCGAGTGTTTCAAAGCCCGTCTAATCTCTCACTCTGACTTTTATTGCTCCAATCTCACGTTCCCTCTTTCCATCAGTCTGATCCGAAACGCTCCGTGCTCTCAGATAAATAAATAGATGAACTCCCAAAAGAAAAATGTTGCCACAGGACTGTTAATATCAGGATTACGGTAGAGTGCACAAGATAGTGAACATTTTAGGAGTCAAATCATGTCTTTTGTGCTGGATTTGTAAATTTAAAATGTGAGTGCAAAACTCTTAAACATGATGCATGGTTTATTTAACCCATTTTATCATCATCAGTCAGCAATGTTATTAGCGGCCAAGCACTGAAGGTGTATTGTATCCATTAGTGTTCTTCTTAGTATTGTTATTCCTCCTTCTTCTTCTAGCAGCCCATAGAAGCACTTGCGGGTAAATGATGAAGTTTGGCACACAGATAGAGGACAGTCTGAACGTTAACTACAGCAAATTAGTCTCTAATTCATTCCCTCTAGCACCAACAACTGTCCAAAGTTGTGCTTATATTTTGAACAATTAGGGCTAGAAACGAAATTATTTTCCCTCTAATTCCTTTGCTCAAGACGATTCGATTGCATGATTTTTATGGTGTCATTTTCCGTCCTGAAAATTTTTACACCATTCTGAATTTTCTGAAAAACATACTTTTTCTAACTCGACCTAGTTGATCCGATTTTCACAAAAATTTGATCAGATCATCTTCAGACCATGCTGGCAAAAAGTTATTAAAAGCTTTTTGATAGACCCAACCGTTTTCGTATAACGCACCAATGGATTTTGAGTGTGACAAAGAGTGTGTCAAAATGGATGCGAGGCTCCGTATATCTCCGTAACTCTTTAGCATATTGAGACAAATCTTGGTATATGTCATCACATGCATGACCTGAGCCTACTTGCAGAGTTTCGGTTCAGCGCCACATACTGGTCAGAAGAAAAATTACTATTCTCTTTTGATTCAGCGCAGCATACCGAGTCGAATGATACCCAATTTTCCCATATCGACTATTTTGGGCGTTGGCCATCTTGAATTTTGTTGTAAAATGCTGTATTTTATGAATTCATTAGCATATTATTACAAAACTTGGTGTTGTTCCTCTGCAAAATGCCCTGAAGGTATTCAAAAAGTTTTGATATAATTTTTGTGGTCAAAAATTATAATGACATTTTTTTTAAATGCTAATAGCGTTTGATTAATTTAGCCTATTTGAATTAAACTGGTTTTGATAGATTGCTTTAGATAATTATACTAATTATGCCATATTTGTTCCGAAATTGTTTTCCGCCATTTGGTTGGTCCAATTTGAAACAAAAATGTCTCAGATCATCTTTAGAATATGTTAAAAGTTTTTTGATTGACATCACCAAATTGATGTCATGATGCCAAGCTGATTCTGATGCTGTAACTCTGCAAAACTTCGGCATAATGACACCAAACTTTGTACGTGTCATTGTCACCTCACGCTGACCACATCACATGAATGTGGTAGCAGCCCAACCTAATGGGCAAAAGTCATAAGCATTCGAATCATATTACTGGTGATTATATTCATATTTTTCAGCTGGTGTGCCTAAAATAATCTTAAAATGTCTTTAATTTCTTATATCTGCAGTTGCTTTTCTATAATTTTAAAATTTTCCATATAATATTCATTTTATTTTATTTCAATTACCGAAAACAAATTTTAATAATTTTGGTTTTAGTTTACAATAACAACACTGTCTGTAAGGTAAAAATTGTTAGTCAAATTGCTTATAATACAGTTATAAATACAGGTCTTCATGATTTGAGTAATAACTGCGGTTGGGTGTTTGTTAAGATCTGTAACAATAAGTATGAGTTGTAGTGTTAGTGAAACACTCACTGTTATTGCCATTTGTTCTATTTTTTTGCGATCTTGAAGCGTTGATGAATTTCCATAGTAGCACAAGGAAGTCCATAGGGTGATATTTATGGCCTGTGAAGCTCTCGTGGAAAAATGAAATCAATTTCTTTCCCCTTTTGCGTACGGCTGTGATAAATTTGTATTGGAAGCTTGTACGATCAGGTGAGCTCATTTAAACCGGGGATATAAATATTACTAGATTACTCCCAGCGTCTCTGAGGTTGTTACTCTGTGAACAGGTTTATTGTTCAGACCTAATGATGTCGGAGAGGTTGCACAGATGAATAATGCCTCTTCTGCAGACTCATGCTAAGCTTTTGAAAACGACGGAGCATCCAAGCACTCTTCCAGGATCGATCAGAGTTATTAATAGCTGGAAGGGCTGAAAGAATAGTAGCGCTTATAAAATTAGCAATCTCACGCGCTGCTGAGATACCTGGAAGTCCACGAATTGATCTCGCTGTCAAAGGTTGAGTCTGAGAAAGCCAACAGATGTTTAAAGGTGTTTATTAAAGCTTCAACATGTTTACTCCTAGACTGATTGGGCTCAACAAACATGTTTTATTAGCTACTGGTGTCGATATCTATAACATGCACCTAATAGTCATGTAGTTGAAGCAAGTCGTGCTCTGGGAGAAAAAAATCCCATTCATTTTCTCCATAGAGACATTGTTTTTTAATGGTAATCCTTTCAATAATTAAAAAAAAAATAATTTACCTATTTATTTTTGGTTTATTAGCCAAATTGAAGCCCAAGAGAAACCAGTGCTTGTTCAGCACTCAAGCATTTTCCATGAATACATTTTGATATTTAATATGCAATATATAAAATGTATAATGTAATATTGAATAGTATAGTATACTTTAATATTTGCAATAGATGTAATATTAAAAATAAACAATCATTTAAAATATTGTTTTACTCAAATACTCAGTGACTTTAAGTCAATCACGTTATACCGTTTTATTTGATTAGGTCATCATTGTAATAATTTCCCCGTAACAGAATTAAGTGCACAATCATGAGTTTTTTTATGATTTGCAATTTTTTTGTGTGTCTAATAAAAGTTTTACAAATGTTCGGAATTATTGGAGCAAAAATTAAGCGTAAAAATACAGAATCAATGCTACTGAAAAAGTGAGCAGTCATGCATAATTTTGTGATTCGTGCATAATGATTGTAATATGCACAAACGATTTTTGCAGTGCATATTCAGAACTTGGCTATCTATAGATTCCTTTTCCAATATAAAGATTATTATCACTGCATTTTCTTTGATTATTTTAGCATTGACTACCGCAGCACTATGACTTCTAGAGGATGATGTAATTGCATCATAAGGTCTAGTGTGGATTGAATCGAAGTTCTGTCCCTCAAGCACAGCCGAAACACGTGTCCGTCTTCTCCAAGCCCTTTCCCGATGATGCGTGGAGTATCGCTTTAATGCTCTCAACTCATATTTTATTAAAACAGGTTTTGAGTTTGGTTGTTGTTGCGATATTTAAGCCCTGAGCTACGTGAATTTGATCCCTGTTGTGATAGTGCTGAGTGGACGGTAACTGGAGGCCATAAACACACCGCGGACACCAGCGTTCAGGTGTGTGTGTGTGTGTGTGTGTGTCTGAATTAAGCTGTAGGTTTGTGAGGTTAAAGCGGTGTGTGTGTTTCTGTAGGGTTAGCGGTGTCTGGGTTGTGTGTTATTAGGGTTTCAGTATTGTTAGTGAAGTGTCTGTGTGTGTGTGTTTTAGTTTGATTATCAGTAGGGATGAATGATTAGGGGAAAAATCTAATACATTTTTCTCATAAAAATTGATATAGTGATTTAATATACAATTAAACAAACAAACAACAACAACAAACACCAGGTTCGCTGTTCTTGTTTGTAGAGCTGCACAATTTGGCCAAATATTTTGTGATTATATATCAATATGACTATAAAATAATTATAATAATTATTGTTTTATTATTATTATTATTATTATACAAATAATACAAAATATTAAACAAAATAAGAAATTATTTATATTATTAAAATAATATATTAGTAATATTATTTCACTGTAAAATTAAGAAAAAATATATTTGGTAAAATTAAATAATAATAATACAATTTTACAGATAAATAGTAAAAATTACAGTATTATTTCTGGCTCTAGTATTGTTAGCAGTGTGTTTCAGTAAGGTTAGCGGTGTGTGTGTGTGTGTGTGTGTGTGTGTGTGTGTGTGTGTGCGTGTGTTTGTGTGTGCGTGTGTGTGTTTGTGTGTGCGCGTGTGTGTGTGTGCGCATGTGTGTTTGTTTGTGTGTGTGCGTGTCTGTGTGTGTGTGCATTTGTGTATGGGTTTGTGTGTGTGTGTGTGAGTCTGTGTGTACTCGTTTGTGTGTGAGATTTTCACACGTGCCTCTTGTTTTAGAACATTACACATTGTTGATATCAATTTTTTACGCTCCACAGCTGCAGGCAGAATATTAGCCGGTTTGTCTCATTTCTTTTTCCTTAGATTAATATTCAGAGTCATTTATAGACTCATGGAGCTTCTTTAGGACTAATGCTCCTCTCTAATGTACTGAAGAGCTTCTCATGAAGTAAAGTCAATCATTATCTACTGTTGAAAAACCCACACTGGTTGAAGACTACACATGTCGTGTTCATACTTATGCTGCGTTCACACCATATCATAATTATTATATCTCGAGATGACAAAACGTGCCGTTTGGACCTCAGAGTTGTTTACGTCTTCGGACTGGGAATCATGCCTTTCTATGGCAACACTGAATCTGCAGAGGTCAGGTGATACAAGATGGAGATGTTCGAGTTAGAATCGGGTTTTAGTAACATTAGTTAACATGAACATCAATGTACTGTACTTCATCAGCATTAATTCTTGTATGTTAATTTCTGCATTTACCAATACATTATTTAAAATCAATAGTTGTATCTGTTAACATCAGTTAATTTACAGTGAACTATCATGAACAAATAATGAACTGTATATTTTTAAACTAACATTAACAAAGATTAATAAATGCTGTAAAAATATATTGCTCATAGTTAGTCTATATTAACTAATGTTAACAAATGAGACTGTTATCGATATTTATACTGCGCATTTGTAAACTCTGGGTTAACATTTTTACGTGCATATTTATTAGATTTAAAATGCTTATCAATCTGAAAATGTGCTCTTGTTGTCACAAATCTGTAGAAACATACCACAAAAATGAATATATTAAATAAGATATTATTAATATTTATATATTATATAATATATCAAGTAATATATTAAATGTTTATTGAGACTAGCACTGTCTCATTATGGATTGGTCATCAGTTGCTAAACAACTCGCCATAACATTGCAGAATTGCACTGAATTAGCAGCGCTAAAAGGTTCATATCTCAGGGTGCTCACCTCATTTCCAAATTACAAGTGTGAAACGTTACTTAAAGACCCGTTAAAAGCGTCATTAACACGAGGTTAAAATGCATTAACCCAGGGTGAAGTGTAGTGTGAAAAGCCTGTTTGATGTGTTGCTTTGACAGTTGTTACCAGCGGTCACGTTTGAGGCTCTGTTTCCACTGACAGTTATTCTGTGCCGTCTCCAGTACGCTGCGGTGCTGCAAGTATGCGACAGCACGCCAAAACCACCAGAGATACTGAGGAAACACTGGAATATTCCAAAATAGATCTTTGAAAATTCCAAAGAATTCCGAAGGCCAGACTCCCGTTACTCTTAGGCATTAAGCAGGGTGTTTATCAACTATCTGTGGTTGGTAAGAAACACTAACCACGCTCTAGTTTGCAGAAAGTGGAAGCAGAGAATAAACACAAGCTTTTTCGCAAGAGACCTAATACAAAATTAATGCATCTAGGAAACTGTTGCCAGCCGCAGTTCTACTGTTCTACTGAAGCCAACAACAAAGCTGACCCTAGACTCCCAAGAATCTAGACGCGTTCAAAGTCTGCCATTTGTTTGTCCCCATTTTCCCTTGAGCTTTTAGAGACTGGCTCCGAGCTGTAAATCACACTGCAGAATATCGGGCCTAGTTAGTGTTCACCGTTTAAATGGGAGGAGACGAGACTGGAATGGTTTCGAGAGACAGACAGGAATCATAACAAAGGAAGATAGGTCTGGAACTGACATGACTGCTGAAATACAGCTGCGCTTATAATTATTATTATTATGTTTTAACTTTCTGTCAGCCACCTCTTATTGCAGTCACTTTGCGTACAATTTTGGTTTCCGTTAAACAAGTAGTGTGTATGTTTGAGGTGAGGACATTAAGAGGGGTCGCTTTTAGTCGTTTTTCTGCTTTTCTTCAGCCATGAACCAGCTGCAAAATTAATCACAATACAATAAACTTGGATTTGAAGCAAAACGATGTTTGAAAATTGGAAGAAAAAGAGAAAGCTATAAGACTATTGAGCAAAATTAATCTTTTTTTCCCATGAAGCATTGCATATTACATAATCGACTCAGAAATAAAAGTACAATATGAAGCTGGTTAATTGATTTCTGCAGAGCAAGTCAATCAATACATACACGACACACTGCTGTGAGCAAGTGAGACATGCTGCAACTGTACAATATAGCATACATTGTTGAGCTGGGGGAGGTGGAGGGTTTCTGACAGCGCTGAACAAGTGTTTGAGGATTGAGAAGCGAGCTCATTGGCTACTGATACAGCAGGAACCAATCAGATGTGCCCTACAGAGAATGATGTGATTGCAAGCAGACTGAGTTAAAGGGTAACTAAACCCCTGGTCAGAGCCTGACTCCACCCACTGGCAATATTTGAAAAATGCTGGAAAAGTGGGCAGAGGCCAGCGGGGGGGTGGGGGTGGGGGTGGGGGGGGGTTCGTGCATTTGAGACGCATCTCTTTGTATGGAACCTGCCTACGTCACCAACCACCCCTTACGTCACGAACCACCCCAAACATCCAATAGGAAAATTCAACTGCAGTAGCCACCGTTCAACCTGAAGAGGGCAGCACTCAGACGTTTTTACACCATATATTGTAGAATTGAAACACTTTAAACCCAAATGTCAAAAAATTTACTGGAATCAATTAACAGCATTTATGAAGCTCCATTCTTACAGATCATTAACTAAAAAAAGTTGTTTTAGTGTTTAGTTACCCTTTAAGGACCTATTAGCCTGCGCCATATAGAGTTTCATGACAGATTTTGTATTTCAGTTGTAAAAATAATTATATGAAATAGGGAGTTAGACTGACTCGATTACGTAATATGCAATGCTTTGAGTGTTTTAGCATAAATACTGATTAATTTTTTTAATCAGTATTTATGCTAAAACATAAATTTATGCTAAAACATAAATAACTGATTTTTTTTTTTTTTTTGCAAAAATGTTAAAATTCCAAAAATGGCCCTCTATATGCTCCTTTTTTATATATTTTTTATTTATTTATTGATGGACAGAAGTGTGCTATGGTCACACAGCCCTTTTGAGCTCAACATGTTAAACTTGTCATCATGACATGATTTTGACATGAAATCAGAGAATATGCGTTCTATTATTAAATGTACTATATTAAGAATTTAACACATATCTAATGACTGCTGGTTGATCGGTTTCATTTAGTTGTCAAAATCTCGTCAGAGAAGTTGAGCTTTGAAGGCGAGTCCATGCTAAAGCTAATTAATTCGGAGTGTCACAGCCTTTACGGAAAGCTTGAAAGCGACAGCTATGTAATGAGTTCAAGTAGGACGCTCCCAGTAAAAAATAAAATAAAAAAGTCATGGCGTTTCAGTCATTTGGGGTTGAATATTGTGCCATTTGAAGATTAAATTACTACATTTCATATGCATTCAGGCGAAACGACTGCCTGGGGGGGAAGTATTTTTAATGTTTGTTTGAAGGGCTGCCCATCACTCGTTCCACATAGTAGAGCATCAAAGCTGGAAAGACCTCATCAAAATCCCACTTCTGCTAATGTAGGCTGAGGCTCTTAAAGCCTAGCATCTTCTTTAGCCTTATACTGCAGCATTGCAATTATTATTCAGCCCTTACAGCAGATGCTGAGGAGTTTTTAACCTTTTCACTGACCTCCGATCAGTCTCAGATCCTGTTCCCCCATCTCATGCTTCCCTCTCCTGCGTGTCGGATCAAGGGATTTAACTTTAGCGATGGGGCCATATGCATTCCTGCAGCGTCCGCAGGTGACCGTGTAATCCTCTTAACTAACCTATCAAAGAAGTGCTCCTTTTGTTTTGTCGTCTGATCCCATTCTTAACACGAAATGCTGAAGATAAAGCCAGCTAGGGTGTGATTGTTATAGTCTTGCTTGTTAGCATACTGTTACTTAAATTGTGCAAATCTGTGATCAAATAAGACATAGTGGTATCACCTACAAGTCATAGCGTTTCCCGAACAACTGTTGTTGTGGTTTTTAGAATTTAACATTAGCTGTAAGCAACTTTAAATCCATATTTGATATATTTGATTAACACACTCCAAAACATATACAGTGTGTGTGTGTGTGTGTGTGTGTGTGTGTGTGTGTGTGTGTGTGTGTGTGTGTGTGTGTGTGTGTATGTGTGTGTGTATGTGTGTGTGTATGTGTGTGTGTGTGTGTGTGTGTGTGTGTGTGTGTGTGTGTGTGTGCTCGGTTGTTTATTTTATTATTTTATATGTGCATTTTTAGTATTACTGTATACATTTCAAGCTATGTTGCATTCCACATTTATAGAACAACTGGTGTAAAGGATCCATTAGTTTAAGTAGATTGTGCACAAACACTCCCTACTGTTTGTGAATTATTAGCAGTCCCTTCTGTTAATTTGCAGACAGTAGGGAGTATTTATGGCCTGACTATGTAGAATTGTTCAGCTCAGCATTTCTGTTTTTAGCTCAAGGAAGTTTTTTAGTTTGTGTTCGCATCGCCTGTTGTGTTTACAGCAGTCACATTGGACAGAGCCAATATAAAAGTGTTTAAAAGTAAAAGCAGGATCAGTCGTTTAAAAACAGATCTGTAGGTGTTGATCTCTTTCATCAAAGGTTTTGGTGTCTGGCACGTTTCACTTCTTATGTCTCAAAGGATTAATTTTCAAACAAGTCTCAAGATTTGTTCACTGATAAATGAAGAATCATGGGGTTAAGTATTGATAATTAGCCTCTGAAGACCTGGGCTGTTTTAGAGGTAATATTTGTGAATAGAGAAGAGCTCTAATGGGCGCTCAGTGTCGGATACCAGTTTGGCACTGGATCTAATTGGATTTACCACATGCTGGTAATCCTGCCTTGGCACATGAGTATTGACACTGAGCAGATGGGCAACCCCTCACCCATTCTGATACCTACCCCCCGTCACCTCCTGCTTGCACAGACGCAGAAGGACACGCTTATGGCCCGTGACTCAGTCAGTGAGTCCCTCAAGATGCCAAGCCTCTCTATCAACAATGGCTCTAAAAATCCCTTTCATCTTGCATGCTACTTTCCTCCAATGTGTTTTCATTGGCGTCCTGTTCCCAGAGCTCATTTTCAGGTCAGCCGGCATCTTTGACAATTACACAAATGGTCGCCACAGACTTCCCAGTTTTGCCCCACTGACACGTCTTGTTTTCCACTCCTCCCAGCAGTTTTCCTGATCCCCCAATACTTAGCTCTGGTTTTCAAAGGAAAAGAAACCCAGTTAAAGCACATGGCGATGTGGGAGCCAACTGGTGTGGACCACAATTAAAGTTTCCCTTTGCTAGTGCCCTCAAACCCTTTTTCCATCAAAAGTATTCATTAGCCCTTTTCCTCCCCTGTTCCTCTATTTTCCCCCCTCTTACTGCACTGGAACCGGAGAGGGGCGGGACTGTAATGTTATGACGGTAATGATAATTTTGTGGAAAAGTGGTGAGACAACATTAGGGGGACCCAAAATTTACAAGAAGTCTCCCAGGACTGAGCAGATTTGGCTGTTTTGATTGTCATCGCCTCATATTGGCGTATCTTTGGGGCGCAAAACTTTGATTCGAGACTATGCAAATCAGATCAGATCTCCTTTTTAATTAAAAGATAGTTCTGCAAGCGTCAGTGGGTTTTCCTCAGATCTTATTCTCTTTTTTCTGTTTGGATGATTTGCTTAGGGTACATTGTAGTTCAGGGCTTTCTTAAATGTAAAGCTAATCTTTAACACATGAAGAGGGATGGAAGATATCGAAAAGCCATTTTGGTTATCCTGTCAAGCATGATAAGCACAATTCGGCTGAATAAAATGATTATTTTCTCCTTTACAGGAATCATCCACCAGATGAAAGGGGACTACGAGACTGCTCTGAAGCTGCATAAGGTTCATCTATCCATTGCTCAGGAGCTAAATGACTACGCCGCCCAGGGCAGAGCGTACGGAAACATGGGGAACGCTTACAATGCCCTCGGTGCCTTTGACCAGGCCGTACGCTACCATCGACAAGAGCTGCAGATTTCCATGGAGGTTAATGATCGTGCATCACAGGCTTCGACACACGGGAACCTGGCGGTGGCGTACCAGGCTTTAGGGGCTCACGATCGAGCTTTGCAACATTACCAGAATCATCTGAACATTGCACGAGAGTTAAGGGACATCCAGAGCGAAGCTCGAGCCTTGGGCAACCTGGGAAATTTCCACTGCTCACGGGGAGAGTTTCCCCAAGCCGTACCTTACTACGAACAATACCTACGGCTTTCCCCAGATTTGCAGGATATGGAGAGCGAGGGTAAGGTCTGTCACAACTTGGGATATGCGCACTACTGTCTGGGCAACTTCCAGGAGGCGGTGAAGTATTACGAACAAGACCTGGCACTTGCTAAGGACCTCCACGACAAGCTAAGTCAAGCCAAAGCCTACTGCAATCTTGGCCTGGCCTTCAAAGCTCTTGGCGACTATAGCAAGGCAGAGGAGTGCCAGAAGTACCTTCTTTCCTTGGCGCAGTCGCTGAACAACTCGCAAGCTCGATTTCGCGCCTTGGGCAACCTGGGCGACATCTTCCTTTGTAAGAAGGACGTTCCCGGAGCCATCAAGTTTTACGAGCAGCAGTTGTCCTTGGCGCATCAGGTCAAGGATCGCAAGATGGAAGCGAACGCCTACGCAGCGCTGGGAGCCGCCTATCGGATGCTACAGAAGTTTGACAAGTCCTTAGGCTATCACACCCAGGAGCTGGAGGTGTATCAAGAGCAGGGAGACATCCAGGGAGAGTGCCAGGCTCACGGACACCTCGCCGCTGTCTACATGTCTCTTGGAAAGTACACCATGGCCTTCAAATGCTACGAGGAACAGCTTGAGCTTGGCCAGCGACTGAAGGACCCCAGCGTTGAGGCCCAGGTCTATGGTAACATGGGCATCACAAAAATGAACATGGGAGTAATGGAGGAGGCCATTGGCTACTTCGAGCAACAGTTGGCGATGTTGCAGCAGCTCAGTGGCAACGAGGCCGTGTTGGACCGTGGTCGCGCTTATGGGAACTTGGGAGACTGCTATGACTCGCTCGGAGATTTTGAAGAGGCGATTAAGTATTACGACCAGTATCTCTCCGTTGCACAAAGCCTGAGCCATATGCAGGACCAGGAGAAGGCATACAGAGGTCTCGGTAATGGACACAGGTAAGAAGTCAAGTCAGTTTGTGTTATTTGTCATTTGACAGAGGCCCCCAGAAAATATTTACACACACAAACAACATTTATGATATAGAAGACATATCAAACCATGTTGCATCTGCAAATAAATGTTTCTTGAGTTGATTTACAGTTAAAATAATCTATCCTTAAAATGAGATGCATGTACTTGAGAAGCAACATTAATTCAGACTTGTTTTCATAGTTTCTTGAATACAAGTGTATTTTTTCTCACTGCACTGGCAGATTTTTTCACTTGTGTTTAACTAGTTTATTTTTAAACCAAGTGAAAAAATCTGCCGGTGCAAAGAGACAAAATACACTTGTATTTAAGATGCAAGCTATGAAACTAATGAACTAATATCTTATGCAATGTTGTTTCTCAAGTAAAGATATCTTGGTTTAAGGATGTTTAGATATATTAACTGGAAAATAAGTAAAACCGTTCTTAAGACCTCATTAAGATGTCATTTTTTTGAAGTGTAGTTAATGTTAATGTTTGAACTACATGTGGTAAATGTAGTTTGTTTTAAGAATTTTTTGATATTTTAATGAAAATACTATAGTATACTAGGATAGTACACATCCATAGTATAAAAATAGTATATATTTTTTGTGGTGTATGGACTTTATGAAACACAAAGGTGGACAATACTTTTTGTCTTCAACAAGACATTTATTGTTTCATGATAAAATTTCAAACCTAACAAACATCTTTTAGTAAACCGGCACTTGGTTTGATATTTAGTTTTAAGGTGATTTAAAGAGATAGTTCACCCAAAAATGAAAATGCTGTCATGGGTTACTCACCCATATGCCATTCAAAACTTGACTTTCTGTGGAACTCAAAAGAAGATATTTTCTAGATTGTTTCAACTTTTTTTGTTAAAATTATGACAGTAAATTATGACAGAACTATTCCTTCAATGTCTAAATACCTTTTTGACACCACTATAAATACACATAGTCATACTAGTCATACAGAACTGCAATGTAATATGCTTTAGACACGCATATTAGACAGACAATATTACATTTATAATGTTGTGTGGGTGATTCATTAGCATGTTCGAGCTGTGGATTCTCGTGTGAATGATGATGCAACAAGCTGCTTGTTATTCCAGTTGTTTTAATCTATGAGATGCACTTACTGTATCAGGAGGGCATGTGGACTGACACCATGAGGTCAGAACAGACACAGAACGCTCTCACAACATGCATCAGATTGAAAATGGGATTGTTTTGTATCAGATTCACCATGCATGCTAACATGCAGGTCTACACTGGGATGCATACAGCATAAAAGCTCTTTCTGTGCTACTAACACACAAATGTTAGAAGTGTCGCTTGAGTGTGTCAACAGCAGAATCTCTCAAAATCTTCACTTGTAGACTTTGGATTAATCTTGAAAAATACATATAAATCATATCTTTGTTAGTACTTTTTTGCATTTGCATAAGTATTTAGTAAATGTGTTGCAAGCTTATATTTCAGGCAGGGCAATATCAAATATTTACAGTGTATTCTGAATTAATCTTTTAAAAGTGTCACGTTATATTAATGCTCTTCTTATTTGGCCATTAGTTTCCTTCCTTATGACTTATGACTTGTGAATATGTTTTAATATTAATAGCCTCTCGCAAACAAGCAAAGTTGGAGTTCAGATTGTTTCTGTGAATCAGTTTGAGGGATTAGTGAGTCATTTTTTAACATTCTGATTTAAAGATTAGTTTGATCTATCAACAGATTTTCACAGAAGTCTATGTTGCATTTGATAAACAGCAACGTTTACTTAAAAATATTTTGTATTTTAGTACTTTGAATCTTTGAATCAGAGTTTTCAATCGATTCACTGATGTTGAGCCATTGCGTTGTTTTTTAGCTGCTCCTAGTCTTATGTATTTTATAATTCACTCTTGACACTCAATGCATGAGGATGTATTGTGGTTTATGGACATGTACTTTGTGAAACACAGATGTTGTCTTCTAGAATCGAATTATTGTTTTATGAGCTGATATCAAGCTTCTTTTAGTAAAATAGCTCTTGGTTTCATATGTGAAAAAATAGCATTCATAAATTTTAAATGACTTCAAGTGATATTTTACCCAAAAATGAATACTGAATAAATTTTTAAACTCTGATTCTAGGATTTGTTTGCTTGATCTCTCAAAAATGTTCACAGAAATCCATGTTGCATGTGATAAACAGCAACATTTACTGAAATATTTTAGTATATTTTAATATTTAAAAAGCTACACGGAGACTTGTGTTTATTTTTTTTTTTGAGAGATAATGCAAAGAAATCTTTGAATCTGAATTCAGTGAATCAACAAAATACATATTGCAACCCAAATACATATAATACATGCAAGTAAATATTGAATATACTATAATGTTTCCAGCTAATGATCTAATGATGATATCTTTTATAATTCACTTTCATCCTTGCATTAGGATTTTTTGTGGTGTATGAAATGCAAAGTTACACATTTTATATATATATATATATATATATATATATATATATATATATATATATATATATATATATATATATATATATATATATATATATATATATATATATATATATATATATATATATATATATATATAAAAATATATATATATATATATATACAGTGCTGGTAAGAATGATTTTCCCCCTTTGGTAAATATGATCAAAGATGGCTGTAAAAAA
>JAPDVR010000024.1:32185106-32312606 GCA_026230005.1 Gila orcuttii
TTTACTCTACCTTATAGCCAATCGTCAGCATTTATGCGCTTGTCTCGTGCTCTGCCCACTAACCAAGGAAGAACAGTAAAAAAAGTATTTGCCTCTCGCTCAGAGATCTAGTTGGTCTGATGAAAAGAAAAAAAACAGCTTCATCAGTTATAGTAACGCGCCGCATTTTTTGGCAGTAATGGTAACGGCGTTATTAAGATGAGAAGAGTAATCAATTAGATTACTCGTTACTGGAAAAAGTAATGCCGTTAGTAACGGCGTTATTTATAACATCACTGGTGATGGCAAAGCTAAGTTTCTAGTCTCCAGTGTCACATGGTCCTTCAGAAATCATTCTGAATTGCTGCTCAAGAAACATTTCTGATTATTATTATCAATGTTGCTATTATAATATTTGGTAGAAACCACGATTCTTTGATAAATAGAAAGTTCAAATGAACAGCATTTATTTCAAAATGGTAATACTGCGTAACAGTTTTATGTCTTTACTGTCACTTTTGATCAATTGAATGCATCCTTGCTGAATAAAAGTATTAATTTCTTTAGAAAAAGTCACAATGACCCCAAACTTTCAAGTGTATGTCACTTTAGGTGGATATATTGTTTATTTAGTGAAAAAAATCCTAGATGCACATCAAAAAAGTCATGAATAATGACTGATTAATTTGTTCAGATGATTGAACAGATGTTTCTTCACCAGATCTTTATTCAATTGAGAGGGAAACAACTAAAGATGTCAGGACGTTGTTTATTGAGGTATAAACGTCACACGTTCAGACTCTGAAGCCCGTGTTTACATGCTCAGAGAGACATCTGGTGGTTTGCTCCCTCGGAGGACATTGAAATTCAGCTCATTTGTTTGGCTTCTGGTGTTACCCTGAGCTGGAGCGTGTTATCAATCCACCGAATGTTGCCATAATAATCCTTTGAGGTGTACGGCTGAGCGCTCTCTAACACAACAAAGCTACTGATGTCCGGTTCGTGAACAAAAGGTTATTTGGTAACACATCTCTGCAAACTCTTTATTGTGATGGTCCTCCAACAGGCACTCTGACTATAAGTAACTTTGCAACTACATGTCAACTTGTTCTAACCCTAACTCTACTAATACTCTACTAATACTCTAATGAGAGTTAGTAGACATGAAGGTGCAATGTTACTTATAGACAACAGAATGTGTTAAAGGGACCATCAAAATAAAGTGAAACTGGTTATTTTTAGTGAACTAGTTAAACCAGTGTCTTATGGTTTATTTGAAAAGGTGAGTTGACATTTAAAACGCTTTAGACACCCATGTTTCACATCATTATTGGGTGCTTTAATAATAGTATTGTGTATATGTGACGTCATAACGTGATTATGTAAACAAACTAGTGGAATGATTTTTTGCACTGGTTCACCTAAACTAAAAGAACCAGTAAAAGAAAAGAATTTCCCGTCGCTAGACCGTTTTGTTAAAAGGGTTTGTAGTTGAATTAGGTGTCCACTCAATAAAAGCTGTCCTGTCTAGCTGGTGTTTCTGAAATGGCTTTCCTCAGTTCTGTCAGCTGTCAGGAGCCGAGCGGCTCACGGGCGGCCGAACGCTTTAATCACCTTCATCCAGGACTTTTGACAGTGACCTCACCGCTTCTTCCCTCCCGCCGAGTGGCGGAGGACAGTGGGAAAAAGGACAGATAGATGTGGATCCCGTCTTTGCCAAAGGCCACCGCGTCCCTCCGTCTGACAGCCAATTAACTAAGAGTGGAGGAAACCGCTCACTCTCAGCTCGGTTTAGCGTTTAATTTAAGTTGTGTGGAGAACGAAACATGTGGGCTGGTGAACCATAGCTTGTCAGGCTACGCGTTTTGCTTGTTGTGTGTTTGATAGTGAAGGTATTTGATTGGTTCGGGAACGGAAAATTAACGGCCGAAAATTTACTTTTGATTGATATCAAGCGGCAATCTTCCGGTCTCTCTCTTGGATCCGACACAGAAGTGACTTAAACTGCAATTCATCGACTGGCCACTAGAGACAGGCTCCAAAAGAGAATCAATCCCATAAACCCCCATGTTAAAATGCCCAACTTTACAGCAGAAAACAAAGTGTTTACATTCTGGTACAAAAAGGGATTTCAGTCAATATAGGTAATTCTGCCCTTCATGACAACTGTTAGGGGGGTGAATATTTTTTTTAAACTCATCTGTTTATATTATATTAAGCCTTAAAGTTCTGCATAATTAAGGGCGTGGCCACTTGAGTGACAGGTGGATTGCTGCTGATGTCACTACTAGCCGTTTGTCTGCTGTCTTTTAGCGTCACGTCACCTCAGCTAATCCTCCTTTCTGTCAGAATAAAAAAAACAGTTGTTTACAAAGACATATTTAGGATAAAGAAATGGATAATTAGATATTAGTGTTGTATTTACCCATTAGAGACATGACTTCACTAAATACATACAGTGAGTGTAATTCAGTCCGATGTGGTGATGGTGTTGAGGAGGGGAGTGTTTTACTGAACATTTCTTTTGTCTTGGGTTTGAACTCGAAAGGAATCAAAGTGGGATTGAAACGCGATTAAAGTCTGTGTTGAACGGGGGAAAAAATCATTTCTGAGGCTTTTCTTCAGATCAGTGCCTGATGAGACCTAAATACCAGCGCGTCCCGACAGCCATGTCAAAGTCTGATGATGAAAAACATAAAAACAGAGAGAATCAAAAGAATGGAGGAAGAAAATACGACAAGAGAGGCTGTTATTGTTGGATGATTAATTGCAGAGCGCACCAAAATATGAATTTAAAAACAAGACGAGAACTGATTTCAACCACTTCTGGTTGTGAGTGCTGAGAGTTTTGGTTATGCTTTTATTAAAGGAATACTTCAGCCAACAAAAGAAAATGCATGTTTTTTTCCCCCTTCTTCCAGATAAAACAGAAGGAAAAAGTATGAAATCAAAGTATATACACTACTGTTCAAATGTTTGGGGTTGGTAAGATTGTTTCATGTTTTTGAAAGAAGTCTCTTCTGCGCACCAAGGCTGCATTTATTTGATAAAAAAATACAGTAAAACCAGTAATATTATGAAATATTATTACAATTTAAAATAACTGTTTTCTACTTGAATATATGTTAAAATGTAATTTGTTCCTGTGATTAAAGCTGAATTTTCAGCATCTTTACTCCAGTCTTCAGTGTCACATGATCCTTCAGAAATCATTCTGTTATACATTATTTCCATATTCTTTGATGAAGAACAGCAGAAAACATTTGTAACAAGTCTTTACTGTCACTTTTGGTCAATTTAACATGTCCTTGCTGAATAAAAGGGTTAATTACTTAAAAAAATTCAAAATGTGCATTCAGTATATTTAAACTTATTTTTTTAACCAAACAGCTTATTAAGTTTAATATATAAACTACTTTTTGTCATTTTTGAATCTCGGCAAAACACCTGATCATGATATAGACGAAACACTCTCTGTGTTGTTAAAGTTAACTAAAACTATTTTGAAATGTTTTGGTCAATTGAAATATAGCTGGTAGGAATATAAAATATAAATATGAGGCAAAAGCTTAAACTAAAATTATAAAAATTAGAAAAGTTGCCTTGTCAACTAAGTGTTAGAAAAAAGTCTACTAAAATGCTAAAACTGGAATATAAAAGCTAAATAGAAATGTTTAATTAAATATATATTAACAATACATAAAATTACAAGCACATTGCTAAAACTCAATATCAAAATAAAAACTGAAAATAAAAAAATAAAAGCTTTATTCAAAATATTAATAAATACTAAAATAACAATCTTTGTCTGGAAGAGAAAGAATTTCATACAATTTAAATACAATTATCAACTTTTACTGCATTTATACTGCAAACAAACATAGACTAAAAGCCATAAAGCATACAATCCTGATATATTAAAACAAGAAAAGCACTATTTGCTGTGGGGTTGGGATGAGTAAACTTAAACTGTTCATTTAAAACAGTTCCTGGTGAAGCATTTGTGTGTAAATCTGTGTTTCGGTGTGTCTCAGGCCTGCGTCTGGCGGAGCAGCTGGGCCGTCGAGAGGACGAGGCCAAGATTCGACACCGTCTGGGGCTCTCGCTGTGGGCCAGCGGCAATCTGGAGGAATCCCAGCACCAGGTACAACACACACACACACACACACAGCCAATTTACCGCAGTCCCCGCTCAGATGCTCAGGACGCTCATGAACGCTCTTCTTGACAGAGCTCCACTGTCTCCGCTTCTTCTAATGATGTGTCTGTAGGCGTACGTGTGTTTGCGGACTTGTCACCGCCGTCAGACTCTTCACTTGTGACTTCATCATTGTGTGAGACAAACAAAGAGGCCGGATTTGATGTTCAGGCAGACTCCCTGCACAAACACACACTCTCTCTGCATTCAGGCCCTAATTGATTCAGTCCAAACGAGACGAACGGCAAACACTCCGGCTGATGGTTTGTTTGAGGAATCCCTGCTGAGGATTTGGATGTAGCGCGATTCATCTGAACGGATTCCATTCGTTAGCTTCAGTGAACCGATTCAGTAATTCATTTGAGTCACTCAAAGCTGCAGTGTGTGATTTCTTTGTCACTTGCAGCACTAAAGTGAACGAAATGGTCGCGGCCTAAATGCACACCATCGATTAGTTCAGAAACGGACGTGCTGAAGTGCAAACAGAGCTTTGTTTTTTACAGAGCTACATTTTTACAGTCGAATGATACACAAGTCAATGCTAAAGGGTCCAAGTGAATCACAAAAAGAACAGAAATCAACCTGAAAATGACAGAAATACTCAGATAGATTAGTTTAAATAACTGCTTGAATCCATCATTTAATAATATTATAGGGATGCATGATATAGCTATAGCATATATATATATAATAATAATAATATATTTTATTTGTAATGCGCCTTTCTCAGACTCAAAGCGCTACAGTACAGAACAAAACAATCAAACATGAGGATAAAATAAATAAATAGTAAAAAAAGTACATATATAGTACTATATAGTAAAAGTAAGTATATATATATATATATATGTGTGTATGTATATATGTGTATGTCTGTATTTATATTTATATATATAGATCAACTGATATTGGCATTTTTATGTACACTATTGTTTAAAACCATTGGGGTCAGTAAAATTAAATTTTTATTAATTAATACTTTTATTCAGCAGAGATTAAATTGATCAAAAGTGACAGTTAAGACATTTATAATAATACAAAATAACTTTCTATTCATCAAAGAATCCTGGAAACAAATGTATCATGGTTTCCACAAAAATATGAACTGTTTTCAACATTCATAAATGTTTCTTAAGCAGCAAATCATCATATTAGAATGATTTCTGAAGGATCATGTGACGCTGAAGACTGGAGTAATGATGCTGAAAATTCAGCTTTGATCACAGGAATAAATTGCAGCGTACTATATATTTACATAGAAAACAGTTATTTTAAATAGTAATAATATTTTACAATATTACAGTTTTTACTGTATTTTTGATCAAATAAACGCTGGGCATAAGACAGTTCTTTCAAAAATATTACAAATTCTTACCGACGCCAAACTTTTTATGTCAGTCAATATTATATATTTATTTATCCCAATCTATTTTAACATTTGGATTATCTTGCACTAAATTAAAAGAGCAATAGTAGATCATTGTAAAGTTTCAAGCCTTCAATTGTTGAAGAGCGCTGTCTCTTTAAGAGCTCATGTTGGAGTGAGTTGCTGTGAGAACAATTTATAATCATAAAGCTGTATTTAATGTCTTATAAATGAGTTTTGCTGAACGTGAAACTAATCTAAAGTGTTTTTTTGATAGAAAATATATTAGAAAAAAAAAATGTGTGGAAAAAATACCCTCATAAAGGTACAAAAAAAATGACTCCCGGGAAAATAAATTATGTGGGAAAATATTGATCATTACTAAAAAAGTGTACTTTTGTTATGAATTAGACATCGCTGTTTGTTTTCCTGTCACATTTTAGGATTGCTTTATGCTCTAATCTTTCCAATAAAAAACATGAAACCAGACTGAGGTGTATTGAACCTCTGATATTATTTATTGAGCTCAAAGTGACAGATTTTATTAGATTTTTTGGCTGATTTCTTTAGGTGGTCGGCTCAGAAGGTGACGTCTCTGTAATCGTCTGCTCGGATCACGTTTCATCATGGCCGTCTGGCCAGGAAAGCTCTAGATTGTTCTTCTCCCTCTGTAAATTACACAGCCGTTCTCACGTCTCGGTTACGGCGGGTCTCAAGGATGTTGATCGCATATGTGCCGAACGTCTACAGGGAGACGGAAGATTAGAGGATAATGTGTTTATATCATCGTACAGCCAATCTTGTCAATTAGGCAGCTGTGCCATTGGGGAGGGACGTCTGAAAGAGAGAGAAACCGTCATTCTCAAGCCTCACGCGCCTCTGCCAGCAGCTGTCAATCATACAGGCACGCCACGGACTACACCTTCAGATTAGTGCTGCTTTTGTTGAGACGTCCAGTTGTGTGTGCGCTGCAAGATCTCACAAGGAAACGTCACTTTAACAACATTTTTCCCTCCCAATTTTTTTAAACATTTTTTTATAATACTTGGGTGTTTTAAAAATGATTGCTAAGGGTATTATAGGTCTTTTCTTTTAGCATCTTGAGAGAAAAGAGTCCTAGGCATATTCAGGTCTCTATATATAGCGTGGGTCAGTGTTGTTATTGTTAAAAGTGGCATGAAATGGAAGTTTTGCTCGTCTCTTCTTCCATATAGTGACGTATGTTCAAGTGAAACGGCTTTTGGAACAAGAGCAAATGTAGGCGGGCTTGATTTTATCTGTGGGGAATTGATTGGATGGTTATGGTTTGCTGCTATTGGTGGATCTCATGTGAGTGACAGGTTGCCCCGCCCTCGTCATAAAAGAACATGTCACAATATTCCTCATTTAAATAATTCATACGCAGAATAAAGGGGCGGGGCCTGGTTGAGTTAGATAGTAGTGTGTTGAAACCATAGACTGTAAAAAAAATGGACAAAGCGTCTGTGACGTCAACCCATAGACTTTCTGAATAACGGTTTTGAGGACGTTTATGGGGGGTATGGGCGGTGCCATCTTTGAAAATCTTGGGAAATCCTAACCCCGCCCACCTTCTTAAGTTTTGGTTGTAACGTGAAGTTCATGTATGTCTCTTAAAGGCATGTTCAGACACCTTATAGTTATGTATCCTTAGGTACTATCCGGGTAAACTCATGTGAACAGTTAACAAGTTAGTACTACAACGAATGAACGGAGTTCTTATGTTACATTTATTCATTTGGCAGACGCATTTACAGGGTTTCAAACGTCAGTTATAACCATAGGTAAAGTACCTCGGAAGCTAACTTATCTGAGGAGATTTAATGCTAACTGTTGCAGTGCCACTGCCCACAAACATTGATGCTAAATAGTGCTAACTAACGTTACGTGAAATAGTAGTGGAATGTCACTTACCGGAAAAAATGGAGCGAAGTACTCCTACAGTCTCGGTTAGTGCAGTTTATAGCAGAGCAACCCATTTTATGTACGATATTTCAATACAAATGTTCAGAAAGGATACAGAGGTGGTATGATGTGTTGTGTCAGATCATGGCCGAGACGTCAAATTTCAGGAATTCCACTCGGCGCAGCCCGTTATCAGCTGTCAATCAAGCTGTCAATCAAAGTTAACCACGCCCTTATTTTTCATACATTTTATATCTAAATACGATCTAAACTAACGAGTTAGAAAAAAATACACCCCCCTCACAGTTGTCAGGCACTCAGAACCTATCGAAAAATACAATAAAAATCCATGGGACCAACCTGTAAAAACATGAATTTATGCTGTGAAAACGGACATTTTAACATGGAGTCTATGGACAATTGCTCCCTTTTGGGACCTGCCCATAGCGGATTTTCAATGTATTGCAGTTTTTCGCACTTCCGGGTAGGCTTCATTTTTCAGATTAGAATGTTGCCGCTTGGTTGAAACTTGTGGTTATGGGAAGGGGCGGGGCATTTCCCAAACACACTCGAAGCGCTTGACCAATCACAACACACTGCTCCAGCCGACCAATCAGAGAACAGTGTGCTTTTCAGGAGGAGGAGCTTCATAGAGACAGGAACTAAACAGAGCGTTACTGACAGACTGGGAAGAGAGGAGCTGCAACAATGGAGAATATGCGGAAAATAATCAACATTCAAGCATGAAAACCTGCTCTAGTAGAGCCTAAAAACAACATCAAGAGTTTGAAAAACGGCATATAGGTCCGCTCTAAAAAGCGTCACACTAGATATCGACCTATGAATGAACTATAGTTATCTCTGCATATTAAACTAGGCAATGAGAAAGTATTTTGGCCTCCAAAATATGACAGAAGGTGTACATGCTCTTGTAATGTGTCGACCGAGCGTTTGTGTCTGCGTTTGCTGAGTGTTTCAGGCCGTAGAGTGGAGAAAATGAAAAGAAACCCGAGTCAGCTGATAGTACAGCGTGTGTGAGTGTAGTAATAGTAGCTTTTCATGGCCTTCCTCCCTGGTGACTCAGTTTGGTGTGTGTGTGTGTGTGTGTGTGATGTGTAGACAGTTCTGGAGCACTGCAGATTGCAGATGGTGTGTGTGTGTGTGTGTGTGTGTGTGTGTGCTGATGCATTCCGCTCTTAATTGATTGCAGGCTGGCTGTGCTGTATGCTGATGAAGGGCTCTCTGCAGCCGAACCCCTGAGAAACGCTGCATTCCACGCCACAAACACACACATATATCTTGAAAACACATAAATACTCAAACATGCAACATCAGCCAGCACTGGGGGCGCTGAAGAACAAGATGCTGCTCATGTGAAGGAGGACGGCTTGACAAGACAAATACACTGTAAACAATGATGTTTCGAAGTTCTAAATGAAAATGATTGGAGTGTATTTTACAAGAAAATACTAGTTCAGTCTGTCTGCTTCAAAATCTCACGTTTAATTCAATGTGTTACTTGACATTTCTGGTTAATTATTTGTGAAATTTACTAGCAATCGTTGAGTGAAATGCTTTCAAAATAAATCCTACACCTTTTTTTTTTCAGTGTATAGACACTGCAACGTTTATATAAACTGTATTTTTGTCTAGTTTTGCTATAAAATATTGAAATATTCTGTAAACAAGACACATTTGCTTGAGGAGCAAATTGCATTAGATATTAAGACTTCTTTTTAAGTTATTGCATTAATATTTCACTTTCCAAGTGTTTTTCTTCTTTTAAGCATAAACCTCACTAAGTTTAGTCCGATTTCTGCATAAAATAAGAAAAACATATTTGTAAGTCATGTACGCTGAATTACATAGAACATACATTGAATATACAACTTTTATATATATATATATACAACAAAAATTTGGTAACACTTTAGTTTAGGGTCCAATGCTCACTATTAAGTTGCTTATTATCATGCATATTACTAGGATATTGGCTGTTTATGATTAATTATAAAGCACATTTTAATGCCTTATTCTGCATGATCATATTCTACAAATTCAGTTCAATTCACTAAAACAAATCAGACATCCTAAAACTACATAAAGTCCCCCTGTGGTGAAAATCAAGCTTGTAATGTTGTTTATATGTCTAAGTGGTGTTTTTAATATGCTTTAAGACAAACAATATGTAAATTCATAAGTCGACACCATTGCTGAGTATTTTCTCTTTAAAACTCCAATGAACCAAAGACACTCTCAAAAACACGGTTTGAAATCACTGGTGTTTCTTACGTCACAAACTACCTTGTAACCAATCAGATCAACGTGCCAGGGGGCTTTTGCATATCATTAACAGTGAACTAGCAGGGGAGGCTCGAGAGAAGCTCAGGTAGATTTAGCAATATAGCGGGTGTATGATGTATATTAGTATGATATGATGAACTATATGCCTTTCTCCACTGGCGTTCTGAGTTGTTCAAATCGTTTCTGATGATTGTTAGAAGAAAGATGCGAACGGGAACATAGTTTGTGTAACATTAGCAACACATTATTAGCTGTTTGATAACTTAGTCAAGCATTTGGCTAATCATATTAATTACCATTATGTGTCTGACGTTGTAAAGAGCGATACCATTGTGCAGCGTTTACCTCAGTAAGTTGACCGAGTGAATCTGTGAGCTGAGTGAGTGGAGGTGGGGCTAATTAGCATATTCATGCTAATTAGGCACATAAAGCAAGGGTGTAGAGTTACATTCAAGCTATTTTAAGCCATGAAGAAATTTGTCACACTACTGAAAAACTTAGTTAAGTTAGCATTGCTACTTTAGGTTTGTTCTCAACTCAGATGTCAGCTAAGCTACATACTTGTTTTCTCCCTCACACACACGAGCTGTCAGCGGTGGCAGCGTCACACACACACACACACACACACACACACACACGTACGCTGACTCTGAATGAGAGCTTATCATTAGCCAGAAATACCACGTCAGTCATCCCACAAACTTGCCTCAAAACGCTTTCCATCTCTTAACGAGAACGAGCCGCTTGCAGTGCAAACACAACTGTGGCTGTTTTAGGACGTTCATTTCCACACGTGCCTAGATTGGTTTTATGTTGCTCAAAGGCTCCATAAGGGCTTCATCTTGACTTGCTATGATTTGATTAAAGGCAGTAAGAAAACAAGCATAGAAATGTGTGAAAGTAATGTGTGTTTAAGGCGTAGAAGTCTGCTGCCCTCCGCTGGTCACATCTGAGCACTGCAGATAAACACGCTGGTCTCATTAGGCGTCATGTTTCTCTGTAGCGTGATAACACACGTTGCAGTGTTTCGTGATCGGTGTCAGAGCAGGTCAGTGCTTTATTATTAACACATGTGTGAATCTTGTTTTTGCCTCACAGCTGTACCGTGCGTCGGCTCTGTTCGAGACCATTCGTCATGAAGCCCAGCACAGCACTGACTACAAGCTCTCGCTGTTCGACCTGCAGACCTCCTCGTACCAGGCTCTCCAGAGGGTCCTTGTCAGCCTTGGTATAAATATTCTCCTCTTCTTCTTCCTTACTGCTTATATCATTATAACCATTCAGACCACAGAACAGTGTTTAAATGCTTAAAGGGATAGTTCACCCAAAAATTCAAATTCTGTCAGTAATTACTCTCCCTCATGTTGTTCAACCCCGTAAGACCTTCGTTCATCTTCGGAACACGAATTAAGATATTTTTTGATGAAATCTGAGAGCTGGATCACTCCTCCATAGGCTTCTAAGGGATTGAAACTTGCCGGCCCTGAAAAGTTATTAAAGATATCGTTAAAATAGTCCAAGTGACTACAGTGGCTCAATCTTAAGTTTATCAAACGACGAGAATACTTTTTGTGCGCAAAAAAAAACTAAAATAACGACTTTATTTCAACTATTTATTTCCTTCTCTGTGGGCCTCGAGTGAGTTCACTAGTGTAACAGCGCAGCGCTTCTGTGTTGTACATCACACGCATCACACACATGACAGACCTCTAGTCAGTTGACGTAGTGTAATAGCGCAGCGCTTCTGTGTTGTATGTCACACGTAGGCTCACTATTGGCTGACGCTGGTCATGTGTGTGATGCGTGTGACGTACAACACAGAAGCTTACGCTGTTACACTAGTGAACTGACTCGAGGCCCACAGAGAAGGAAATGAATAGTTGAAATGAAGTCGTTATTTTTCTTTGATGTTCCGCACAAAAAGTATTCTTGTCGCTTGATAAATTTAAGATTGAGCCACTGTAGTCACTTGGACTATTTTAACGATGTCTTTAATGACTTTTCGGGGAACAAGTTTAAATCCCTTAGAAGCCTATGGAGGAGTGATCCCGCTCTCAGATTTCATCAAAAATATCTTAATTTGGGGAAAAATACAGTAATGTTTTGAAATATTATTACAATTTAGAATACCTGTTTTTTCTGTGTGAATATATTGTAAAGTGTAATTTATTCCTGTGATCAAAGCTGAATTTTCAGCATCATTACTCCAGTCTTCAGTGTCACATGATCCTTCAGAAATCATTCTAATATGATGATTTGCTGCTCAAGAAACATTTTTGATTATTAATGTTAAAGACAGTTGTGCTGCTTCATACTCCTGACACATTTTCTTTTTTAAGATTCTTTGATGAATATAGAAAGTTCAAACGAACAGCATTTATTTAAAAAAATCTTTTGGAACATTATAAATGTCTTTACTGTCACTTTAGATTAATGTAATGCATCCTTAAAAATATTTAAAAGAAATTGACCCCAAATTTTTAGAGTAGTGTAAATATTGATTTGAGTTCCTTGTCCGTACATTTGAAGCATTACAATATATAAAAAGCACAAACTTGCATCATGAAAGACCAATAAAAATTGTCCCTATGCTAGTTTTCATAAGTCATATGATATCTATATGCGATAAATAGACCAGAATTCACAGAAAAAGCTTATAATATAAAACAATGATTTGATGACAAATGCTAGAGTAAAACACTCCTCTCCTCATCTCAAATATAAATAAAAACATTAGTATATACAGTATATAGTGTTTGTAGAGTAAAGTAAAGATTTACCATTGCATTGCAAACCAGCAGAGATGTTCCAAACCTTGTGCGGCACTTCATTCACGATTGAGTTTTGAGGTTTGACTGACAGTTTGAGGTTTAGTCACAAGCTCTTTTAACACTTTTCATGGTTTGTATTTTGCAAAACCCACAGACAGACGAAAAGGGTGATCAATAGTAATGATTAATGAATAATAATGAAATATGGAGATGCAAGGTTTCCGCCTGACAGCGACGATGAAACAGTCAATGATCTCTGTAAATGAAGTAAGAAATACTTGATGTGATCATAGCTTTATGAAGACCAGCAATGACCTTTTCACCTCTGAAAAAAAAGAAAAGAAAAAGAGATTGTGTTGTTTATATGTGTATGTATTGTAGCACCGCTGAGCAGTCTCTCAAACATGTTGTTGTATCCCGATGCAATGACAAATAAAGTCTAATTGTAATTCTGATGTTTTCCTCAGGGCATCATGATGAAGCTCTGGCCGTGGCGGAGCGCGGACGCACTCGGGCTTTTGCAGATCTGCTGGTGGAGAGACAGACGGGCCAGCAGGACTCGGACCCGTACACACCCGTGACGGTCGAGCACATTCTGGACACAGTGAACGGGCAGCGGGCCTTGGTGCTCTACTTCTCCCTGGCGGCGGGATACCTGTACAGCTGGCTCCTGGCCCCGGGGTCCGGTAAGACACTCCAGAGTCCGCTTCAAACCCCGCAAGGGTTCATTAATGAACTCCCACTATGCTGAAATATAGACTAACACTCTGCATATCTTTATACGGTCTGAAGGACATATCACTCATGGGGAAGCTTCAAAAACACAAGCTAAATATATCCGTCTGATGCATGTATAGAGTGTGTGAGTGTGTGTGAGAGAGAGAGTGTGAGTGTGTGAGAGTGTAAGTGTGTGAGAGAGAGAGAGAGAGAGAGAGAGAGCATGCGCTGTCTTTACCAGGTAACATGAGAAAACAACACTTTTTAATGCATAGCACAAACTGATGCGCTGCTTTAAATACTAAGTAAAGATGTGTGATTAATTAGGCCTACTTCAGTTATCAGTCATGCAATAATGTAACGCGTTTTTTCCATGTGTGTGTGCGTAGGTGCGTGTGTGTGTGTGTATACATTTACATTACATTTACATTTAGTCATTTAGCAGACGCTTTTTTCCAAAGCGACTTACAACTGAGGACTAAAGACAAGTCGAGTCATTGTGAAGAGGCAAAAGTATGTGTGTTTGAAGTATGGAGAGAAAGTGGGGAGAAGTCATGTGACTCGCCTTACTGCATGCAAAATATTTATACGCAATATGATAATATTTATAAGTGCTACGAAGAGCTGTGCATGTGCAAGCGACGGGATTTCGGATGTACGAGCACCGCTTGCGGAGGCTAGAACCACCTCCAGTTTGCAGATTCTGTTTGTCTTCCATTGAAAACAAACTAGAGACTTTCAGCGTCCCGTGTGAAACTGCCTTTATGTTGAAGGGGTACGTTGAAGGGGTACTGCCGGTCCATTGAGTGGCCCACCGGGAAATTTCCCGATTCTCCCACTGGCCTGATTTTCAGCATCATTACTCCAGTCTTCAGTGTCACATGATCCTTCAGAAATCATTCTAATATGATGATTTGCTGCTCAAGAAACATTTCTGATTATTATCAATGTTGAAAACAGTTGTACTGCTTGATATTTTTGTGGATTCTTTGAACAGAAAGTTCAAAAGAACAGCATTTATTTAAAGTAGAAATCTTTTGTAACATTTTAAATGTCTTTACCCCAAACTGGTTCAAAACTGGTACCCCAAACAAAAAAATATTGTGGGAATGGTTTTCAACATTGATAATAATCATAAATGTTTCTTGAGCGTCAAATCATCATAGTAGAATGATTTCTGAAGGATCATGTGACACTGAAGACTGGAGTAATGATGCTGAAAATTAAGCTTTGATCACAGGAATAAAATTTACTGTACTTTTAATTAAATAAATGTAGCCTTGGTGAGCAGAAGAGGCTCCAAAAACAAAAAAAAAATCACTTTTGACAGGAAGTGTAAAGCGTGTATGTCTTGCAGTGATGTGTGATGTAGTGTGTGTTGAGCTCAGACTGACTGAAGCGATGGAGTGATGTGATGTGGGTGGGGGGGTGATGGAGGTGTGGTGTAGTGTGTGTTGAGCTCAGGCTGACTGAAGCGATGGAGTGATGTGATGTGGGTGGGGGGGGTGATGGAGGTGTGATGTAGTGTGTGTTGAGCTCAGGCTGACTGAAGCGATGGAGTGATGTGATGTGGGTGGGGGGGTGATGGAGGTGTGGTGTAGTGTGTGTTGAGCTCAGGCTGACTGAAGCGATGAAGTGATGTGATGTGGGTGGGTTGATGGAGGTGTGGTGTAGTGTGTGTTGAACTCAGGCTGACTGAAGCGATGGAGTGATGTGATGTGGGTGGGGGGTGATGGAGGTGTGGTGTAGTGTGTGTTGAGCTCAGACTGACTGAAGCGATGGAGTGATGTGATGTGGGTGGGTTGATGGAGGTGTGGTGTAGTGTGTGTTGAACTCAGGCTGACTGAAGCGATGGAGTGATTTGATGTGGGTGGGGGGGTGATGGAGGTGTGGTGTAGTGTGTGTTGAGCTCAGGCTGACTGAAGCGATGGAGTGATGTGATGTGGGTGGGGGGGTGATGGAGGTGTGGTGTAGTGTGTGTTGAGCTCAGGCTGACTGAAGCGATGGAGTGATGTGATGTGGGTGGGGGGGTGATGAAGGTGTAGTGTAGTGTGTGTTGAGCTCAGGCTGACTGAAGCGATGGAGTGATGTGATGTGGGTGGGGGGGTGATGGAGGTGTGGTGTAGTGTGTGTTGAGCTCAGGCTGACTGAAGCGATGGAGTGATGTGATGTGGGTGGGGGGGTGATGGAGGTGTGGTGTAGTGTGTGTTGAGCTCAGGCTGACTGAAGCGATGGAGTGATGTGATGTGGGTGGGGGGGTGATGGAGGTGTGGTGTAGTGTGTGTTGAGCTCAGGCTGACTGAAGCGATGGAGTGATGTGATGTGGGTGGGGGGTGATGGAGGTGTGGTGTAGTGTGTGTTGAGCTCAGGCTGACTGAAGCGATGGAGTGATGTGATGTGGGTGGGGGGGTGATGGAGGTGTGGTGTAGTGTGTGTTGAGCTCAGGCTGACTGAAGCGATGGAGTGATGTGATGTGGGTGGGGGGGTGATGGAGGTGTGGTGTAGTGTGTGTTGAGCTCAGGCTGACTGAAGCGATGGAGTGATGTGATGTGGGTGGGGGGGTGATGGAGGTGTGGTGTAGTGTGTGTTGAGCTCAGGCTGACTGAAGCGATGGAGTGATGTGATGTGGGTGGGGGGGTGATGGAGGTGTGGTGTAGTGTGTGTTGAGCTCAGGCTGATTGAAGCGATGGAGTGATGTGATGTGGGTTGGGGGGTGATGGAGGTGTGGTGTAGTGTGTGTTGAGCTCAGGCTGACTGAAGCGATGGAGTGATGTGATGTGGGTGGGGGGGTGATGGAGGTGTGGTGTAGTGTGTGTTGAGCTCAGGCTGACTGAAGCGATGGAGTGATGTGATGTGGGTGGGGGGGTGATGGAGGTGTGGTGTAGTGTGTGTTGAGCTCAGGCTGACTGAAGCGATGGAGTGATGTGATGTGGGTGGGGGGGTGATGGAGGTGTGGTGTAGTGTGTGTTGAGCTCAGGCTGACTGAAGCGATAGAGTGATGTGATGTGGGTGGGGGGGTGATGGAGGTGTGATGTAGTGTGTGTTGAGCTCAGGCTGACTGAAGCGATGGAGTGATGTGATGTGGGTGGGGGGTGATGGAGGTGTGGTGTAGTGTGTGTTGAGCTCAGGCTGACTGAAGCGATGGAGTGATGTGATGTGGGTGGGGGGGTGATGGAGGTGTGATGTAGTGTGTGTTGAGCTCAGGCTGACTGAAGCGATGGAGTGATGTGATGTGGGTGGGGGGGTGATGGAGGTGTGGTGTAGTGTGTGTTGAGCTCAGACTGACTGAAGCGATGGAGTGATGTGATGTGGGTGGGGGGGTGATGGAGGTGTGGTGTAGTGTGTGTTGAGCTCAGGCTGACTGAAGCGATGGAGTGATGTGATGTGGGTGGGGGGGTGATGGAGGTGTGGTGTAGTGTGTGTTGAGCTCAGGCTGACTGAAGCGATGGAGTGATGTGATGTGGGTGGGGGGGTGATGGAGGTGTGGTGTAGTGTGTGTTGAGCTCAGGCTGACTGAAGCGATGGAGTGATGTGATGTGGGTGGGGGGTGATGGAGGTGTGGTGTAGTGTGTGTTGAGCTCAGGCTGACTGAAGCGATGGAGTGATGTGATGTGGGTGGGGGGGTGATGGAGGTGTCAGACAGACACAGCACACGCCTGAACCCTTCATCAGAGACACGCTGAGACACTGTCTGTCTGTCTGAACACACACCGCTCGTCTTTACACTAACAGATCAATAAGACAAAAACAAACATAAAAAAAATATGTCAATAAATTAAAGACTACTGATGTAAATAATAGCCTTTATGTACATATTTACATACATATACATGTCCAGGGGTCAGAAGGTAAAAGTCCTGCCATATGTTTATTCCACCCATGAACTCAGTCAGCTGATTTCACTAATTAGTTCTGTCTCCTGGCTGAAAAACTGCTAATTAGCAAATCCAGGTGATTGGAACAAAATACTGAGGAGGACTTTTACTTTCTGAACCTGGACTGTACACCTCTGCGTACATGCATATACATTTGTTAATGTAGCAAGTTGGGAACACAGGACAAAAATTCATATTTTCATGAACACAGATACAGTTTTAAAAAAAAATACTTAGATTAAAAGTTGATGTCAGGTATTTTAAGTCATTAATTACCCAGAAGGCAGCTGTTACACACTCAAACACACCGTGAGTTTGGCTGAACCTCATCCTACATGAAAAAAACTGTTGTTTGACCTAAATCTGGGTTTGCTTCACTTTCAAAAGTATAGCATCGAGTGACACACACACACACACACACACACACACACACACACGTACTCATGCTCAGTTTCACACTGTGGTATTCCTCACACCTTCTGTTCCCCACTGCTTCATTGTGCCGCCTGCTGTTTGGTGGAGCTGGTAAAAAGCTGTGAATTAATGCAAAGCGGCAGTACCACCTGCCTCCCTAATGCCACCCGTCACAACCACACACACACGTAAAACACACTCCATAAATATAAATAAAACATATACATATATATGTGTCTGTGTGTTAGTTTTAGTACACTAAAAATCCCTGGACACGCACTCACACACGTCTGCATCTCTCTGGACTTGAAGCTCATTTATTTATTTATTTGTCTGTAGCAGAAAGACACATCAAACCATCGTACATCTGAAAGCGGGAGTGCTTTTGCTCATTTACAAAATTCACCTAACTAGATTTCAGCCTGTCACAGGAGACTGCTGACCTTGCTCGGGACTCTTGTGTGGCTCTATACATTATTCTAATTTCATTATTAGGCAAAGCACGCACTTTGTGTCTAAAACACTGGAGTTTGAGACCTGTTCTGTCCAGTCTGAATCATTGTATTTTATATCTGACCTTTGAGTGTGATGGCGAAATCAGTAACACTTTACAATAATGTATTAACTAATATAAACTAATAATGAGTAATACATTTGTTACAGCATTTATTAATATTTGTTAATGTTAGTTAATAAAAATACAACTGTTCATTGTTTGTACATGTTAGTTCACAGTGCATTAACTAATGTTAACAAATACAACCTTTGATTTTAAGAACGTAATAGTAAATGTTGAAATTAATATTAACTAAGATTAATACATTTTGAGGAACTATTGTTCATTCTTAGTTCATGTTAAATAAGGTAGTTAACTAATGTTAACTAATTAACCTTATTGTAAAGTGTTACCGTGAAATCACTGTACTGAATCACCTCTCATTATGTATTGCTTTTATAAAACATCACCACCAGCAATGTTGTTCATAATTAACATTATTAATAATAATAATCACCATAATCATATTTGTTTTGATAAGTAATATAGTTATATAAAGACCTTTGTCTGAATCGGCATGACTTTGCTCTCCATCTGACAGGTATCCTGAAGTTTCACGAGGTGTATCTGGGTGAGGGCGCGTCGGAGGACTTCCAGGAGGCCGGTGGGGGCGTCATGCCCTCGTCTCTGGAGCAACACATCGCTAATGCCCGTGAAGCTCTGGGTGTGGACTCCTACTACAGCAGGTGAGCGCATGTCATGTGTGGAAACTGATTACTTTCAACTAGAGCTGCACAATGAATCAAACACCCACGCGATCTTATTCCTAAATGACAACGATGCAGCTGCGACTGAATCACAGCGAACATTCAGATCTGTGTTTGCTCTGCCGCTGATCCAGAGAGAGCCGTTATCATGTATGAAACAGCTTCACAAACAGTCTTTTCAACCTCACAGTATCATTATTTCTGTGTGACAAATATTCAAATTATCACAGAAGTGAGAAAAAAGTTTAGAAACTGATTTCTTTAGCGATCAAAATAGAGCAATTCACCTTTTGAAAGTTACTTGATGCTTCAAATAAAGATTGTATCAATTACATCGAGACAAGTGACTGTTAAAAAATGTGTTTGTCATTGAATCATTCATTCAAGAGATTCGTTCAAAAAACACTGATTCATTCAGTAATGAAACAAGTGAAGTATTTATAACTGAGTCATTGAATCATTCATTCAACCAGAGTTTTTTTTTTTAAATAATTCAGATTAATTAAACATTTAAAATTTTAAACCTCTAGTAAATTACAGGTTATTTTGTTTCGTTGTCTGTTCAGAATCGTGATTCTCATTTAATCCAGAATCGTGCAGCTCTACTATGAATCTTATTTTTTATATCAAGGAGATATAAAAGGAGATAATCTGGTGGCGTATGCATGACACATCAAACTTATTGCCCAGACCAGTCACTAGTTATTCATAATTTAGATATTCACTAATATGAATGGTGTTTGCCTGTGCAAAACTCACAGGGCATTGCTAGGTTAGTGTAAGTGGTTCCTATGGCATCGCTAGCAGGGTTTGAAATTAACTCATCGGCTAATTTGGCTACTAGATTTTTAAGTTACCGGCCATTCAGAACTTCTACTAACCCAAAATAAAAGAAAAAGAAATTAACCAGATTAATATTGTTACAGGTATATATTATATAATATTTGGATTTCATACATTAATTTCTTATTCAAATAAGATCCTGTCATCCAGCCTTCTCCTCCCTTCCTCTTTAATTCTCATCACCAAAAATGTATTTTAGGTCGACAAATCTTTTTTTATGATGTTGGAAAATAACATTGTATTTTCTGTTAACCCAATGCTTTTTAATCTTTGCTATTGCTTCAATGCAAATGATCAAGCGCGCCATTATTTGTTTGTTCAAGTAAGCCAGATATGAGCAGATTCTGTGCAATCCGCTGTATTTAATATCATGATGACTCACGACTCACGAGTTGAGTATTTGCGCTAAATCTGCGCAGATTTGGCTTACACGAACTTCCCCAGCAAAGTGACTAAATATAATCAGTAACACGCCAATTGGCTCGTGATTTGACAGCGTTTCCTGCCACAGTTGATTTTCACCCGCATTTGGCGGGTTGACGGGTGTTAATTTCAAACCCTGATTGCTAGGTTAGTCTAAGTGGGCATCGCTAGGGTTTTCTGAATGCTTGTTAGGACGTTCCTAGATGGTTTTTAGGGTGCACTGGATGTTAGGGTGTTGCTAGGAAAGATTTAAGAAGGTTTTTCCCAATAAAAGAGCATGTCCAGTGCACATGGCCGTTACAGTGCAGCAGAATGCATCTGTGTGCATGTTAGTGTGAAAGTCTGCAACCTCCTAAATATACCTTGATGGATGGTTGGTTGGTTGGTGGCATCGAGCGCAGCAGGGATGAGTGTGCATGTGTGTGTTAATGCCCTGCAGGAACATCTCAGCGATGCTGTCATACGCCACAGCGGGGCTGGAGGCCACAACGCACTGATCTCTGGGAGTTATTCACCTCTCACATGGAGGCTTCGAGAGGAGTTGCTGCTGCAGTGTTGAGTGTACTCTGACATGTAATTAGGTGAAGACGCTGGCAGGTTTGGAGGAGCAGAATGCAGAGAAGGATGGCAGAACGTCAGAAGCTCTCGGTGTGAATTAAGCAGCAGCCTGAAACAAAGGCCATTATTGTACGCGCGTGGAAAGCTGCGTGGCTCTGGTGCCAGCGCATTAGTCACTAGAGGTGTGATGGCTTCTCCCAGCGAGCTCTGCGCTCATCCCTGCCCATTAAAAGATAATTTAGCGCTCGACTGAGGGGCTGCGAGCAATCTTTTCCACTTGGTTGGGTGCAATATGCCACCTTTGAAGACCCCATTCATTGTGCAGAGAGAAAGAGGCACGAACAGGATCTGTGATACCCGCGACCGTCTGCAATATGAGTGATTATGCTTCGTTTAGCGAGACCTCTTCTACCCTTTAGTCGAGACAGATCAGTGCGTTGCTCGTGAGATTCATCAGAATAATTCTGTGATTAATGCACAATTTCAGATGGATTGTTAATTTGACTAGTGCTTGTCCATGCAAAACTCAGCGGCATGAAGGGTGTTTGCCTGGATGTTGCTGTACAGTTGTATTTAATATGGTTAAGGGTTTGATCAATCATTAACACTCAGTATGAGCAGCAGTAATAGTGATAATTGACCAAGTAAACGCCACTAATTAAGACATTTCACACTACATAGTTGAGTCTTTTCCCAGGTCCATTTGAGTTTATTTGTGTGGTTGATGTGAAGCTGTGGTTTGAGTTATGGTTCATAAAGCAATTCGGCCTAATTTGAGGAAATAATCCACTGTTGATTATGTATAATTTGCATATTATAGGCTAATGCATTCTTATTGCTGCTTGTCTCAGCAGAAATGGCTTTCAAACGCGTCCGCCGCAGACAGCGTGTTCAGTTTTAGCTGGGAAACAGCTTCCACTGAGTTGTATTTGCCATTTTTACTCCCACAGACGAGAGAAAAAGAACTGTCAAGGCTGCACACAACAATCAATAAACAAAAAAAAGTACAATAAAATACACTATAAACATGAGTTACACTCTATAAAACACTGTTACTTTCATATAGGAATATTGTACATTTTGCAGCTTTATTTCACTTTGTCCTGAGATGATAAATAGTATACAGTATAACTCTGGATCAGGTTCGCTCACTATTTATAGTTTTCAGTCACATGACCGGCGCGGAGACCTGGAGGGCAAAACATAGACCTGAAGGACAGACCTTTCAATTTTCCATCTGTTTCAAGCCACTAATATTTAGATCCAAGGCCGGATTTACCACCGGGCCGATTGGGATTGGTGCCCGGGGGCCTCCAAGATTTTGTGCCCAGGGGCCTCTGCTTTCTAAATCCGTTTAGATCACCTCTCAAAAGAAGAAAAACAAAAAAATATGTGAATAAAGTGTGAGTTTTGGGCACTTGTGATCACTAAACATAGCTAGACATTCTAAAACGCTTAACATGAAAAACACTAAAAGTGAAAAAAGGCATAATATGTCCCCTGTAAGACAAAGTCTTGATTTTGTTTTTGGACTCAGCTAGTTTTTGGACACACATTATTTTCCCCATATTGTCCATTGTTGCAGCTCCTCTCTTCCCAGTCTGTCAGTAACGCTCTGTTTACTTCCTGTCTCTATGAAGCCCCTCCTTCTGAAAAGCACACTGTGCTCTGATTGGTCGGCTCGGTCAGTGAGTTGTGATTGATCGAGCGCTTCGAGTGTGTTTGGGAAATGTCCCGCCCCTTACTATAACCACCAGTTTAACACACTACTAACTAACTCAACCAGGTCCCGCCCCTTTATTCTGCGTATATATACACAATAGGACCCTTTTAAGGTCCAGTGATATTTACAGCTCAAATTCAGTATACACCATATTGATGATGCATGTACAATATAGATTTCCTCGATGAGCCCAGAATATGAACGCAACACGCTGAAAAGGTTAAGCATAGTTTTCTTTATAATGGCTTTCTATGGAGAAACGCTTAATGAGGAATTGCACGTTGGGTTCATTTACTTTTCTGTACATAATATCCATCGTCAATAAGGTGTATATTGAATTTGGTCTTTTAATATCCCATGCTAGTTACAAACCTGGTAAAAATAACTGGCGGGCAGCAGAGGAAAGCCTTGTTTTGCCCTCCAGGTGAGCGTTCCCGTTCCTGTAAGGCTGTTAGGAAGGTTTTCCTTTCAGAGCATCCTCGCATATCTCTGCCTGACACATGTGGCCCACGGCCCTGTCTTCACATCCCAGCCATCTTCATTTTTATGCACACTTCCCACATCCACTACAGCTCGGCACGCGGACGGGTCGCAGATGCAAGCGCTCGCCCCAACACTGGGTCACTTTAAGCACAAGAGCAGATCTCATTTTCCGGCTTCTTCGATGCTTTTCATTTCCAGTTGGCACCAAAACGAGATTATTCCCATCCTAGGGGAGTGTATCGTGACAACGATTAAATTAACATTTCAACAGGATTTGGGACGGCTTGCGTCTCGAGAGGGGGTGCGAACATGTTTGCGGAGAGTAAGGACACAAAATGAGAGGAACGTTGGTGCCTCGGAATAGTTTAGAAATCTAGGGGACACGATTACCAGACGTTTCCTTTCATTCTCAGAGCAGTGCTCAAGTAAACACGTGCTAATGAGCTATTCAGAGCATTCGAATCTCTTCATTTCCACATGTTTTAATGCCATCTGATAGTGCGTCCAAAATAATCAGCATCTGTGTCGTGCATTAGGTACAAATGAAGCACGTTTAGTGTGTAATTGAGGTGAGGTTGATAAAACCTTATTAACCCAATAGAGGTATCCAAGTGTGTCGTCTCAGATGAATCGGATTACTGAAGAGATCTGTTTTTTCATTAAAGCTAATCAGAAAAATGTGCTCACGCGTTCCTCAGACGCCGAGTAATTATCAGTGATTGTGGCTGTCGTTGTGCTCGAGTTGTTTGGTTGTTTATAACATTGTTTCTGTTATTTTGTGTTGCATCTCAATGGATGTCGGGAATGAAAAGTCAACAAACATGTGCATGTCTTGATATAAAACGAGTGTGTTTGATAAGCGGGGAGCGTTTCATCACTCAGATGTTGCGCTTTTGTAGCTGAGGAATTTAATTGAGTTAATAGTTATGTTTCAGAGAAATAAAGACTGACATAAAAGAAACTGTCAGTAGAATTGATTCATATGATCTCAAATATGCATATGCTCATATATTGTTTGAATAATATTTTAATCAGTTGTAAAACTAGAGTGTTTCATGGTGAAAGGAGAGTGACTATCTCACATGCAGAAATAATTGGAACAATTAAAATTGACATCTCCGCCTTATTATAATAACCATATTTGTAGCCACTTTTCAGCAGCCTTGGTTCCGGTATTTTTCACATTAATTTTTCCATAGGATTTAAAAAAAAAGTCTTTGTTAAAAAGTAATAAACCATGAACCATGGTTTATTACTACGAGGTGAATCACAACCTTACAAACCTTGATTTGAAGCATGACAATATAAAACAGTATATTTTATGTTTATTGCAAAATATGCATATATATGAAAATGATTAAGTAGTTTGAGAGCATACACTGTAAAAAATTATGATCAATAAGTTGACATTTGTTTTTACATTGCTTTAACTAAAAAAAATATTTCAATAAGTCAGTTTAATGTAATTTAAGTTGAAATGACTTAAACATCCAAGTTGACTGTTCTTAAAAATTTAAGGCAGCAACTTTTTTTTACAGTGTAACTGACCACATCATTCGCAGTGCTTTATGGGAGTGTTCAGGTGCTAAAGAGTTAGTTTGGTGCGGTTTTTCTGCAGAATTATGGGTAATGTAATTTTTCACCAGGTATTCCACTGTTTAACACGAGTATTTAAAAAATGAGTTGAAAGAAAAAGCATACATCATCGATTAAGAACCTAGCGTACATTAGGTCAGTTTTTATGCTTTGCAAGTTATCATAAAAAAATGATTAATTGATTAAAAAATTAAAAGGAAATGAATAAGATTTTTACTTTTGGAACTCTAACGTTTATGACCTGTTAATTCCATGATTGGCCTATCAGAATCAAGTATTCCATTGTTGTTGAATAAAGAACTATACTTGCCAGAAGTAATGTTTATTGTTATGATTGTTAGTTTTACTACATTAAATTATTTATTGCTCTTTTTTCTTTTCAAAAAAGCAATAAGCCAAGTTCCTTTGCAGTGATTGTACCATGTTTTGTGGTAAAATCACTGTAACACTTTGACGTCTTATTGCTTGAATAAATGGCGTTGTGTTGGTGTGTTTCAGAGCGTGTTCCAGCAGCGAGACTGAGAGTGAAGCTGGAGACCTTCTGGACCAGCAGTTTGAAGAACTCAATAATAAACTCAACTCAGTGACCGACCCGACCGGCTTCCTGAGGATGGTTTCCAGAAACAACCTCTTCAACAGGTCAGACACACACAATCCTCACACGAAGTGGCTCAGAAAACCTTTGAACGCTTTTAAGAGCTTTCTGAGAGTATTTCAAGATGTTCTTTTAAGTAGGCCTATAATGAAAGTGAAGGAGGTCAAAATGACAAATAAACACCATTAAAGTTTCGTGAAACTGGTTAAAATTGCTTGTTATATGATAGAAGTTATCTGTAGTGAAATGATAGATTTTTTTAAGCAAATGTAACTGTTTTACTCACTGAAAATCTACCTGAGTAGTGATCAAATGATTCATTGAAAAAATCCAAGTCAAAAGAACGGTTCTAGTGAATCAGGTATTAATGATTTGGATCTCTTTGATGAATCGTTTGATCCAGGTCACATGATCACAGTGAATGATTTGTTCACTGGTCTGGTTACTGGAAGTAAGGATTATCAGTGAATAACAAGTTACATTTTGATCAGATTGCTTTAGAAGAGTTGATCTGGAGCTTGTGAGTTGTGGACTATTTTATGGTGTTATTTTTTTGTTTCTGAGAGTATTTTGTTTCAAGACCTAAATGAAGGTAAATTGTGCAGAGATGAGTCATGATATTGATTAGCTTTCCAGTAAAACATCTTAAAGGGGTCATGAACTGCATTATTTTATTGTTTTATAATGTTTCCTGGGGTGCACATATAATGTAAGTATGATTTTTACAACAAAAATGGTCATAATTGACAAATAAAAAGGCATCTTTCCTACCCTGATTATAGCCTCTGATTTGAACGCTCTGTTTGAAGGGGCGTGTCTGCTGTGAGACTTCAGTGTAAACATCCACTGCTGTGATTGGCTGACATCTTTGCATATGAAATAGCTAAGTATTACATGTGAAACTGTCTCGAAAGCACGTTTTTACTATTACGGCTCTCAAGGTTAATTAATCGTGAAAAGTGTTGATTATAGCATTATATTTAGATCGTAGCATTAAAGGTTGCAGTGATGACCATTGTAGCCGATCAACAGACGTGTTGAGCTCATGAATGCAGTGATCTCGTCATTGCAACTTGATTTCTGCACAATAACAAATGCTTTCATCATAACAGTGCAAACACAATGTAAATAAGAGATTCATTGATTATAACGGGAGTTTTGGTGAGAGTCCAGAACTCAGTTGCTGATAAACTGTTTGATTGACAGCTCCAGCGATTGAAAAGGAAGCGTTATTTGATCGCTTAATATATATAATTTAATCACAGTTTAAATAACAGATTATTTTCATCCTACTTAGAGAAAAAATTTAAAGTTGACCGTTTCATCACTGGTTTGATATACTGAATAACATCTGACTGTACATAAATCATTACATATCAGAAATCACTGGTCACACAAAAGTCTGTTTGGAAAGCCTGCGCCGAAATTGCAACTGATTTACCAAGGAATCTACAGTGAAATGTTCCGAATACAAATAAATAATACTCAACTGAGACATTCACATTGTTGAAAATAAATAACCACATTTCTAGCATTAGGATCCTTTGGAAGGTAATGTTATTTTTAGTCCAGTGATCCTGTATTGGTCTCCACTCCTCGTCATCTCACTAACGCGCCAGTGGACGGGGCCAAAGTAGCAATTATGAAGTGGGCGTCGTTTTTCTGCAGAGGTCTTTCACTGTCTGTCATGGACACGTTCTAGGACGAGTCGTTTGCTGGGTTTAGTTACAGTAAAACAAGGAAGTTTTCAGTTTTGAAACGCACAGGATATTCTTATAGTATGATGACCTCTTAAATGTCAAAAGCTCAAGTAAAATTTGATTTCTCAGTTCATGACCCCTTTAAAAATCAATTGATATACTTAATATATCCTGGAATCGAATACTTGAGGTATTTATTTGCTGTGATTTAGTGTTTACTTGTCTTTAAAAATTCTTGACATTTATATTAGTTAGGCTAGTTGTTTTTGCTATGGTTTTTTTTAACCACAGGCTAAAGTTACTTGTGTTAGTGTTCTTTAGCATGTTGATTTTTGTTCATGGTATTCAGGTACAATGAAAAGTTTTGCAATAAGATTGATTTTTTTTTTTTTTACCTTATTGGAATCGAAATTAGGAATCGATAAGAATCGTTAAAATTCAAACGATACCCAACCCTACTTGTGTACCCTCATAAGATTTTTTAAACTTGTCATCAATTTTTTTTTTATAAAGAATTTTTTTTTTATAAAGAAAGTTATTTCTAGAAATTTTTATAAAAAAAAAATATTTTTAAAGAGTTTCCTCTTCTAGATATGACATATGTTTATATTTAACCAAAATAACCATTTGATGTTAATCTACAAGAGGATAAACCACTCAAATAGTAAAGCCCAATCAAACACCAAATCATTAAGCAATTATTAAACATTTTTGCTCATAATGGATCTAAACGCTGCCGGAGGAGAAGGACGACTTTGACGGGTGATAATTATGGCGCCAGTACGAATGATAGTTCAGCATTCAGTCGAGTCCTTCACATCCTGATTCATTACGAGAGAACGAAAGCTGGTTATTAGCGGTGAAAGAGAGGGAGGGAGGAGGACGACAGCGACGACAGGAACATGGAGGGCAGGAGGAGAGGTTGTTAAAGACGGGGTCAGAACGGTCATCATTAGAGCTTCGCTTCTCTGCGCCGTACATCTCTTCATATTCATTAAAACAAAGAGCACCATTCACTCCTCATCTGCCCTAATGAGCCTGTGCCACTGTGTTAAACAAGCAAATGTTCATCAGTCTCACACTCAAACTTTCTTTCTTCTAAAGCAAGGAGAATTTTTGAGGAGTATCCTGAACTTTTCTGTGTGGTGAAAGTGAATGAGGGCCAGGGGCTGTCAAACTCCAAAATGACAAATAAACATCATTCGACTGGTTGAAATGGCTATGTTTTAAGTGTTCTTAAAATAGATTATGAGGAACAGACTCAAATGTAAGGGTTTATTCGCTGAAAATAGTTTAAATACTAAAAAAGATCCAACTCAAAAGAATAATTCCTTAATGAGTCGTTCTTTTGAATCATCTGATCCAGGTCAAAAACTCAGTGAGAGTGATTTGTTCACTAATCTGGTATAGATTATCGTTAGATCGTATAGATAAAATGTAGATGATCAGTGATTAACCAGTTAAATTTTAGTCTGATTTCTTGATTAGAGATGGAATATAGTGCATTCATATACCATTATAGTATTTATTAATATTAGCTTTTATTTTTATAATTTCATTTAGATTTTTGGTTTAAGTTTTAGTAATTTTGTTATGCACTTTTGTTATTTTTATTAATTTTGTTCATATTTATATTTAGCTTTATTTTATTTTAGTCAGTTTACTTCAAGTTCAAGTTTTTCTTTAAATGTTTATTTTATTTAAGCTTTTTTTAAACAGTTTTCAATAGTTTTAATTATTTTAGTACTTCAAATTAAACATAAAAACTTGACATAAACTTAATGAAATAAAGTTAAAGTAGCCTACTAAAATTACCAAAACTATTACAAAAAATATTTAAATGAAATAAAATAAATATTCAATGAAAAACCTAAACTGGAAAAACTATATAAAATATTTAAATTTTATTTCAGCTTTATTTCAGTCAAAGAAAAGTATTTTTAATTGCTTTATTTTCAGTAAACAATAACAACACTGGACTATTTCTATGGTGTATTTGTGTTCTTTTTTTTTTTTTTTTTTTTTTTTTTCACTGAAGAAAGTTAGTCACACAGGATGAGTAAATAACAGCAGAATTAAATTTTTTGCGGTGGATTATTCCCTTAAATAATGCCCCCTTCTCTCGTCGGCCTGTGGTTTGAGTGGTGCTGATGCTCATGAAACATTGACGATCCTCACAGGGGAAACGGGGCGTGTTTGATCACCCAATTAATCTCTGAATAAATCCAGAGTTAGGGAGAACGAGCCACCGGTGTGTGTTTGTGTGTGTGTGTGTGTGTGTCGGAAGGTTTGTTATCTCTTTGAAGGCGTGTAATGATAGACGTCCGTGACAGAAAGTGGGAAGGAAGTTACCATAGTGATGGCGATTAGACCTGGAGTATGTGCAGTCGTTACACCTACACTGATTCTTTAATAACGAGGTGTTTTGATGTCATCCGTACGGTGATGTGTGGCTTCTGTCTTTATTTCACGAGATCCAGAGTGACGTGTTACTGTAGATTACAGTTATGAACTCCTCGAGGCTGCATGTGTTACAAGGATTTCACCTTCGGATTCATAAAGATGAATGTGGTCAAATCAGAAAATCACAGCTATATGGCATCTATAGCTCATAAAAGACAATAATGATCAATCAATTATTACATTTAATAAAAAATAAGAATGACAGTTCCTCTGCCAAGAATATATTATTATTATTATTATTATTATTTGCCATTAGTGTACAGTATATCGCTATTATAAAATATATGTATATGACAGTCTTAATTATTCTTAATTGTTCTAATAATTATTATTATTATATTTGCCATTAGTATACAGTATAATATTAATGATTATTCTTAATTATTTTAATTATTGTTTATTGCTGTTATTAATAATATTTTATAATATTTCATATTTTATAATTTAATATAATATTTATAATATAATTTGTCAGCATACAGTATAACTATTAATTGTTGTTTATTTGTATTATTATTATTATTATTTGTCGATATTATACAATATAACACTTAATTATTCTTAATTATTGTAATAATAATTATTATTATTTGTCATTATTATTATTTGTAGTATACAATTTGATATTATTAAGTATTCTTAATTATTCTAATTATTATTTTATTATTGTTATTTGTTTATAATAATAATAATAATAATTATTATTATTATTATTATTAGGTATTAGCATAAAATATAACATTAAAGTATTCTTATTATTCTAATTATTGTTTTATTATTATTTGTTTATAATAATTATTATTATTATTTGTCATTAGTGTACAGTATAACACTATTAATATTTATACTATTATGTATATAACACTCTTAATTATTCTTAATTGTTCTGATAATAATAATTATATTTGCCAGTAATATGCAATATAACATTATTGATTGTTCTCAATTATTCTAATTATTAAATTGTTTTATTATTATTATTTTTCATTAGTATACAGTATTACAATGTGAGTTGTTGTTATTATTAATATTTGTATAATAAATATATTTTGTTGTCATTATTGTCAATATAACGCTATTAATTATCCTTAATTATTCTAATAATAATTATTATAATATCTGTCATAAGTATACAATATAATATTATTAAATATTCTAATTATTATTTATTTTATTATTATTATTATTATTATTATTATTATTTCCCACTAGTATACAGAATAACACTATTAATTATTCTTAAGTGTTTTAATAGTTTGTATTATTTGTCATTAGGATACAATATAACATTATTTTTATTGTTATTAGTATTATTATTTGTACAGCTGTAATTCTATCTTTCTTCTAAAAGGTTCACAGTGATGTTTACAATAAAACACATTTTGTGACTGATATTTTTATTTATTACATTTTTTGTTCAGTCTCTTGACACATGATGACTCTTCTGCTTTCAGGAACATGAGGGTAAACGAATGAGCTGTTTTTTAGGTGTACAGTGCCATCTAGTGTGCAGTTTGATGGCTGAACTGAAAGCAATATCAACCATTAGGCCTATTTTAACATCACATTCTTGACTCATTATTCCATTTTATTTTTATTTTTTTACACAAAACTGTCAGAAAGCTCAGACACAAAAAAGTCAGAGTTATAACTAGACAGCACTAGCCGAATGAAACATGCAACAGATTTGATTTAGTTTTAAAGGTACAGTCTGTGTGATGAGTGTGTTTGGTCATGTGGTTTCAGGAGTTGTCAGAGTATGACGAGTCTCTTCAGTAACACCGTGTCTCCGGTGAAGGAAGGCACATCGTCTCTGCCCCGGCGCGCCAGTGCGCTCAGCAAACCCCCGTTACGAGCCCTCTACGACCTGCTCATCGCCCCGATGGAGGGGGTAAGACTGCCTCACTTCACCAATCTACAAGAAATTACTATTTATTAGTAGTAGTCAATGTTAGGGAAGGTTTCTTTTAAAAGCAATGCGTTACAATATTTCATTTTTTCTTAAAGTCTCCCTGTAGTCAATAATTGTATCCCTTAAAACTCATCTTTGATCACCAAAATGACATTTTTAAACGTTTTTTCCTTGAAAAAAAATTAAATAGCTTGAATGTAACTCGACACCCTTGCCACATTTAGTATACGCGGTTCTATGAATATGCAAATGAGTCCCGCCTCCACTCACTCACTCAGCTCAGAGATCCACTCGTTGACGATCACACGTTGATCTGATTGGTTACAAGGTAGTTTGTGACGTCGGAAACACCAGCGATTTCAAACCGTGTTTTTGAGACTGTCTTTGGTTCACTGCAGTTTTAAGGAGGAAATACTCAGCAATGCTGTCGACTTATGAATTTACACATGGTTTGTCTTAAAGCAGCACTATGCAGGATTTCTGTTTTTGTCAAACAGCGATCCCTACAGTCACTGTAGAGTACTTGTATTTAACGTTACTGTCGTAAATACAAAATCACGCAGAGCGTATCTGCACTCACAGCCTCTGCACTTCATAATAATAAAGTAGCCTACCGCGTTAGGCTTACCTGAGCCTAAATGCCAGATGACACCAATAAAGTGTATCATGTACGTCGCATTATTTCGTAACAATGTCCGTTATGATGTTGTTAGACATGATTATTGCAATTTATCATAATAGTTTGCAAATTGCGCTCATTTACACTATTTACAACGTGTAGGCTTATTTATGTCCTGATAATTATGTGAGATATTGACAACTGTTCTCATGATAATCGCAGGAATCAACTTTAACAATGAAAGCCTGACTGAGTGGGACTCTTGTCTGGTTCCTCGCGCTGTCAGATTCTCGTTACCTTTTTCTAGACTCTTCCGACCGCGCGCGCTTGTTTTTTTTTCGCCATTCTGAAAACGCAGGTCCGATGTTTACTCGTGTTTGACTCCTCGCTCGGTCAGTCTGCCGTTTCCTCTTTCTCTGTTCCTCCGACAATGCTTTTCTAGCTTCTGCTTCTTATATGCCGGCTTTGCCATGGGACGATAGTTGTTCTTATAGCTAGCCGGATCCTGGATGGGGGCGTGTATTCGTGTAATGTGTGCAGTGCCGTAAAGCAATTCGTTACATCGCGAGAGCTGAAATCACGCGATACTTCCTGACGGCAGTCCACCGGCCCAAAGTTGCAAGTGTGGTTTTTCCACACACAGGCACCGGGGGACGACCACCATTCAACCCGAAAAGAGTCATATAACCATTCCAATAACTCCGAAGCTGTTCAGTTCAGCTAAAAAAACTGCATAGTGCTGCTTTAAAGCATATTAAAAACACCACATAGACATATACACAACATTACTACATCACTACAGATGGACTTTAAAAAAGTAACTAATTACGTTACTTAGTTACTTTTATGTAAATTAATGCGTTATGTTACTCTCCCAGGCCTTGCGATGTTTTTAATCAGAAGTTCTCTTTTGCAAGTGTTTAATGCATCAACATAGCATATTTAACACATATATTTAAAAAAATATTATATTCTGAGCACTTAGAATATTTCCTGACCCCTAGAACGATGTATGCCAAACAAAAGATCTCTTAACATTATTGGTTATATTACCTACTGTACAACTCTTTTTATTGACTTTTTGTACAGTAATCTGATTATGTAATGCATGTTACTTATAATGCGTTTCCCCCTGGTAATAATAATCACAATAAATCAGTCCCTCCAGAAAAACGCGATTATGCGATCGCATGATTTAGTGCATAATCAGCCAAAGTCCGCATATTTATGCGGGGGCCGTATTTTTTCACATACGCCGCACTTTCGCCGCATAAATTGACGATTTCCATGCAAAATATGCGGGGCTTGCCTGATTTCATAATCCTTGCATTTTCGTTGCAAAAAAAGTTACATATATCTTAGCAGAAAGTTGAAAAATGTTGCGTTTGCTTCAAACAAGAGCAGCCATTTCCCCCTGTTGCCATGGGAACGTTATGAAGTGACGTAATTACGTGACGTGAACATCATCGAAAAGCTGTAAAACAGGAGCACACTTTATTATTTATTATTTTTTTTATTAATTTTTACAGAAGTTGTAGCATATTCCTTTTGTAAAGCTACAGAACTTGTTTGACTCATCAATGTTTTGTAAGTTTGATGTGTTTATTAAGGTCTGAAATAAAACAAGATGAACTGAAATATTCCAGCACTTTCTGTGATGTAGTATGCTTGCTTATCATAGGAAGTAATAAGAAATGACTCTTTACATTAAGGTAATAGCCTAGTGAGAACAGGGTGTTGGGGGGATCACTTTTTTTTCTCTTTTTCATCAAACTGCAGTTTTTGCAAGTTCCCGCAATTTGATCCGAAAAAATTGCATAAATATCCCGCATATTCCATCGCATTTTTTAAGAAAACGGGCCGCATAATCAAGGATTTTTGCCCGCAACAATTACAAAACAACTCTGCGTTTTTCTGGAAGGACTGATAAATAAGTTATCCACCAAGTGATATAGTTCATTAACTGTTTTAATGAATTGTTGCAACTTGATGCATTGATTAAATGTTTATATTAATGCCCGGTGTTTTTAATGTCTGCTGTTTTATTTTAATTCAAATGTGGCTCATCCAATCCAGAGCCATAAATTGGAGCCATAAATGCTATTTTTCTGACTTGTGGTGTTGTTTTCCCGCAGGGTCTGATGCACTCCAGCGGTCCCGTCGGCAGACACCGGCAGCTGGTTCTGGTTCTGGAGGGCGAGTTGTACCTCATCCCGTTCGCTCTCCTGAAGGGAAGCTCGTCTAATGAGTATCTGTATGAGCGCTTCAGTCTCATCGCTGTACCGTCCATCGGCAGTCTGGGAAACACAGCGAAAGTAAGCACACCTCTGACACACACACCCGTGTTATTTGACTGGAGCTCATGTACAGTTGGCTTTTTATCATTTTAATTAGCTTTTATTTTTATATTTTCATCTTTCATTTATATTTCAGTCAGTACTTTTGTTATGTGCTTTTGTCATTTTTTTATTTTATTTTGTTTAGATAGATAGATAGATAGATAGATAGAGAGAGAGAGAGAGAGAGAGAGAGAGAGAGATTGATAGACGATTGATGATAGATAGAGAGATTGATAGACGATAGATAGATAGATAGATAGATAGATAGATAGATAGATAGATAGATAGATAGATAGATAGATAGATAGATAGATAGATAGATAAAGAGATAGAGAGATAGAGAGATAGAGAGATTGATAGACAATTGATGATAGATAGATAGATAGATAGATAGATAGATAGATAGATAGATAGATAGATAGATAGATAGATAGATAGATAGATAGATAGATAGATAGATAGATAGATAGATAGATGGATAGATAGTATGCCTTCATGCTTTTATAAATCAGCAACAGCAACATGTCATACATTAAAGCTGGCATGAAGCGGAAGTAGCGATTGTCGTTTCTTCTCTATTGTGATGTATATTCGAGTAAAACGGCTTCTGGAACAAGAACAAATGTGGGCGGGGCTTGATTTTGTCTGTGGGGAATTGATTGGATGGTTGTGGTTTGCTATTGGTGGATCTCATGTGAGTGACAGGTTGCCCCGCCCTCGTCATCAGAGAAGAGATGCTTCAAGAGGGAGGGGAAGATATTTCGATTAAAGATTACAATGCACATGAATTTCAACAAATAATGATGTGCACAGATAAATCATTTATAGTAAATACAATTAAAAAAAGAATTGTTAATTTTGACTTTAATATTCAATAAATCCAGGCTCCTTTTGATCAGTAATTGCTCATGTTCCTCAGGTTCACCCTCGGCGGACGGGTCCTGTCCTGTGTAATGGAGGAAGCTCGATGGCTGCGGTGGTGGGGAACCCTCGCCTGCCCCCGGCAGTGATGGACCGCTGGCTGTGGGGTCCGATGCCCAGCGCTGAGGAGGAGGCTCACATGGTGGCGGATCAGCTGGGCTGTCAGCCGCTGGCCGGTCCCGCCGCCACCAAGGAGCGGGTCATGAGCGCCCTCACCCAGGCCGAGTGCGCACACTTCGCCACACACATCTCCTGGAAGCTGGCGGCCCTGGTCCTCACGCCCTGCCAGGACTCTGGAGCGTCAGCAACGGGGGCTTCTGGAGGAGGAGCAGGAGCTGGAGAGAGCGCAGTGAAGTCGAACTACACCATCCCGGAGAGTCTGCGTGTGCCAGACGACGCCAGCGATGCCGAAAGCATCTGTGACAGTCCTCCACTGCAGGAGTTCCTGCTCACCGCCGCCGATATCCTCGATCTCAGGCTGCCTACAAAACTCGTGGTGCTCGGGTCAGTGGACGTGCTTACAGCTCCGCTTAAACATCGTGTGGCTTTAAATGTGGCTCTGTCTAGGGATGCACGATATATCCATAACGGCCTGATATATTAAAGCTGATAAATAATGTGCTATTTGCCTCAGCTGACACACTTCAGATGCGCACTGTTCAACATAATGGTTTTGAATTGCTTGAAATATGATTGGAATCACTTCTAAATAGAAAAATACAGTTCAGTGCAACATGTGCAGCGCAAGTCTGTCATATCGGCTACATAAAATTATAATGAGAACATCATAGTTGTGTGCTTGGGTCATGGCTTTTAATGGTGAGACTTTTGTTTTTGTAATCAGGCTCTCAAATATTAAATACAAATTTGGATTTAGATTTATCTGCCAATATATTGGTTATCGGCTTTCAAATATAAAAAATCATCTGTTATCGGTATCGGCCAAAATTTTCATATCGGTGCATCCCTAGTTCTATCCATAAACTCTATCCATAAGCTATATATATATATATGTGTGTGTGTGTGTGAATATACTATACAGTGTGTGTGTGTATATATATATATATATATATATATATATATATATATGTGTGTGTGTGTGTGTGTGTGTAAATATACTATACAGTATGTGTGTATATATATATATATATATATATATGTGTGTGTGTGTGTGTGTGTGTGTGTGTGTGTGTGTGTGTGTGTGTGTGTGTAAATATACTATACAGTATGTATGTATATATATATATATATGTAATTATTTCATTGAATTTATATAATTCATTGAATCATAATATATATTGTTACCCAAATATAAAATCACTCACACTGTTATATAAGCATTTATTCGTACTGCCTACTCTCATCTACATCAGCATTTTCACACATAACTGCTGTTTAACAGGCTGAGCTTCGACTGCCTTGTTCCACAGCAGTTTCACAGTGTATTTAAGATAATAGCATCTGTATTCCAGTGAATTATTACTTCATGATGTGTGTTCATTGCCCTCGTCCAGCTCGTACCAGGAGTCGGAGAGTAAAGTGACGGCTGACGGGGTGGTGGGATTGACGCGAGCGTTCCTGGCCGCTGGAGCTCAGTGTGTGCTGGTGTCTCTGTGGCCCGTTCCCGTCGCAGCCTCCAAGATGTTCATCCACTCGTTCTACAGCGCTCTTCTCAACGGCACCAAAGCCAGCGCGGCCCTCGCAGACGCCATGAAGACCGTTCAGAGCAGCAAACAGTTCTCACACCCCTCCAACTGGGCCGGTATGTTCCCAGTGTCATACTGACAACTTATCAGGGTTTCTTTGCCTCAATGTCTGCCTAAACACTCTTCAATCAACTTCAGAGGGTTACTCAAAACATCTGATTCTTCATCATTGAAGCAATTTATGGAAAATCTTTCAGCATCTTCTTGTGCTTGTTTTCAATGATTAATTCAGATGGTTAGCTTAACCTATACAGAGAAAATTATATAAATATGAGTCACTACACACAGCATTGAGACCAATGTACATTGTGGACAGTATACAAATGTCCTGTATGCATTAAACGTACCACATTTGCAAAAATGTGCTGTATATAAGCAAATCATTCTGTGGTGAATCTGTGGTGAATCTAAAATATCTGACTCTACAGGCACAGTGATGTTGTGTAGCATACTACTGCTGTTTTGAGAATATAGTAGGCAGTATTGAGTATATACTACACATTTTAAGGTTTGTTTGCTGTACTCGTCCGCAGGCTTTATGCTGATTGGCTGTGACGTGAAACTGAACAGCCCGTCATCTCTGATTGGTCAGGCTCTGGCTGAGATCCTGCAGTATCCGGACAAAGCCCGAGATGCCCTGAGGGTTCTGCTTCACCTGGTGAGAAACACACACCATCTCTACCACAAACACAGTTATTCAGAATATATATACATATATAAACTATATTTATATCCATCTATCTATCTGTTGATTTTTAAGTTATGTTGTTTTAATTACTATTATATAAATTATTGTAATTATTATTTTAATCTTTTATGTATTACATTTTATGTGCAGTAATTAAATTAAATTTTACATACAACATGCATATAGTAATATAGAAGTATATTTAACACTTAATTTTACAGTGTCTTTGTTAAACAGAAACAATTTGTGATTAATCTAGTTAATTTTTTTAATCGATTGACAGCACTAGTTGTCACTAATTTTTGTATGTTTTTTTTCATAGGCTTCTTTTTCATTTCCAATCGAAAATGCCAAAATAGTAGTAATAGTAAATAATTCGATGCATCTAAACTGGTGTTGTACAGACAGCTGAAGTATGTGTGTGTGTGTGTCTCCCTCAGGTGGAGAAATCTCTCCAGCGCATCCAGAACGGCCAGAGGAACTCCATGTACACGTCTCAGCAGAGCGTTGAGAATAAGGTGTGTGGCGTCCCGGGCTGGCAGGCTCTGCTGACGGCGGTGGGCTTCAGACTGGACTCGGCTGGAACGGGACTCCCCGCTGCGGTCTTCTTCCCCACCGCTGACCCTGGAGACCGCCTGCAACAGTGCAGCACCACACTGCAGTCCCTGCTGGGTAACACACACTGCCTTCTCTAGCTCACAGCAAGTGTGTGACGGAAAATAAAGTCCCATTGAACGCTCTTTGGACTGATGCATATTGCAAAAAACAAACAAACTACACCTTTATTTTAGGGCTGTGCAAAGATGAATCATGATTAATTGCATGTATATACTGTATATATATTTATACATAATTTATATTATACATAAATATAAATATTTTATGTATAAATAACACATTTTTCTTACATATATACATGCATATGTATATACAAAATAATTATACACAGTACACACACAAACATTACGTAAACACAAACTTTTATTTTGGATGCGATTAATCGTTGCACAGCCCTACTTTGTTTCTATAGTGCTTTAGAGCAGTGGTTCCAACCTTTTTTTGTCTGAGACCCCCTTTTTCCCAAGAAAATATTCGCTCTTGTAAGCTTGCAGCAAGGATGACAAAATGTTTTGTTTTTTAAACAAATAGTATGTTTATTACTATAACCAGATATGTTTATGCACAAATAATAGCTTATAATACTATAACAAAAACATCAGTAGGCCATTTGTAATTTAAAAACGTAAGCCTAGGAGGAGTAGCCTATTAATTGGCCCTATTTAAAATACAATAGCAAAAATATCAGTATTCACACTGGTGTGTAGGGAAAAAATAATTAATATAGGCTATTACAAAATGACTGGTGTCTGGGACCTCGTTGAAAACCCATTTTTTGGTCAGCCAGGGGATCGTGAATAAAATTAGCGAATGTAATATGATCGTTTGGCGCTCTAGCGATTAATAAACATGCGTTTATTAACAGAATAATGTGTCTTGCCGAAGAACATTGTAGCCGGAGAACCCAATTTTACTATTGTAAAATAGTCCCAATACAAACACTTATTATAGTGACTCAGGATAAGACAAAAACACAGTTTGGAAAATAAATTCATGATGTACTCGCTCATTATATAAATTTAGTCAATTTTGAGTCAAGTCAAGTTAAATATATTTATATAGCGCTTTTCACAATACAGATTGTATCAAAGCTGCTTCACAGTATCAATCAAAACAACTTAACAATGTTTGTTTATTACTGGAAAAAAGACATCCAAGTTTGGTAGAGCTGATCAATGGTATGATTGGTTAATTAATTTGAATATCCCCAACTGAGCAAGCCAAAGGCAACAGTGGCAAGGAACCGAAAAACTCCATCCAGTGACCTAATGGTGTCCTAACACCCCATCAGATGACCCAATGGAGAAAAAAAAACCTTGGGAGAACCCAGGCTCAGTTGGGGGCCAGTTCTCCTCTGGCATTTATGAACTAGAAGCCGAATTTACAGTAACTGTAAGATAAAAAATTTATATGAATGCCTGGCTAAATAGATGCGTCTTCAGTCTAGTTTTAAATTGGGAGAGCGAGTCTGAGCTACGGACAATATCAGGAAGGCTATTCCAGAGCTTCGGAGCTAAATGTGAAAATGCTCTGCTTCCTTTGGTGGATCTGGATATCCTAGGAATGACCAGAAGCCTCGAATTTAGTGATCTTAAAGAGCGCGATGGATTGTAAGGCGATATAAGATCCGTTAAATAGACTGGAGCTAAACCATTTAGAGCTTTATAAGTCAAAAGCAATACCTTGTATTTAATACGGAACTTTATAGGTAACCAATGAAGTGATGATAAAATCTGTGTTATATGATCATATTTTCTTGATCTAGTAAGAACTCTAGCGGCTGCATTTTGGACTAACTGTAGCTTGTTTATTGAAGATGCAGGACAACCAGCTAATAAAGCATTACAGTAATCTAGTCTCGAGGTCATGAATGCATGAACTAACTTTTCTGCATCAGAGACTGATAGCATATTACGTAGCTTAGCAATGTTTCTAAGGTGGAAAAAGGCAGTTTTTGTAACATATGAAATATGCTTTTCAAAAGACAGGTTGCAGTCTTATGTAACACCCAGGTCTTTTACTGTAGCGGATAAAGTAACAGGGCATCCTACTATGTTAAAGTCGTGCTGTGAAAGGTTTTGTGGACGGTTTTTAGAACCGATAAGTATTACCTGTCTTGTCTGGATTTAATAAAAGAAAATTACGCGTCATCCAATCTTTTATATCTTTAACACAATCTGTCAATTTGGATAATTTAGCGTATTCATCTGGCCGTGATAAAATATATATTTGAGTGTCATCAGCATAACAATGGAAACTAATTCCATGTTTCCTTAGAATATTACCAAGTGGCAGCATATATATTGAGAATAATAAAGGGCCTAACACAGATCCCTGCAGCACTCCATAGTTTGCCGAAGTTATAATCGATTTTTCTCCATTTAAGTAGACGAAATGGTAGCGGTCAGATAAGTATGACCTGAACCAGCTTAATGCTTGTCCTTGAACACCAGTGTAATTTTGTAGTCGATCTAAGAGTATTGTGTGTTCTATAGTATCGAACGCAGCACTAAGATCAAGTAAAACTAGTACTGAGATACAGCCTTGGTCCGAAGCTAAAAGTAAATCATTTGTGATTCTAACAAGCGCAGTTTCAGTGCTATGATGTGGCCTGAATCCAGACTGAAACTTTTCATAGATGTCGTTTTCTTGCAAGAAAGAGCCGAGTTGAGCGGACCCAACTTTTTCTAATATTTTTGACATAAATGGAAGATTCGAAATGGGTCTGTAATTTGCTAGATTATTTGGATCTAATTGTGGTTTCTTAATAAGAGGTTTTATAACTGCCAGCCTGAACGTTCTTGGAACATGACCTAAAGATAAAGATGAGTTAATAATATTGAGAAGAGGCTCTTCCACTATAGGTAACACTTCTTTCAGTAGTTCAGTTGGTATAGGATCTAATAAACATGTTGTTGTTTTAGATGAAGTGATAAGTTTATTTAACTCTTTTTGTTCTATGGTTGTAAAGCATTGTAATTGTTCTTGCGGGGTGATAATTGCGGCCGAATTATAAGGCGCGAGCAAAGATCGAACGTTTACGATTTTGATTCTGATGCTTTCAATTTTCTCGGTGAAGAAGTTCATGAAATCATTACTACTAAACTGTAACGAGGTATTTTGTTCAGACGACGTCTGTTTATTTGTTAGTCTAGCCACGGTATTAAATAAAAACCTTGGATTATTTCGGTTGTTTCCTATTAATTTGCTGAGGTGTTCAGCCCTGGCCGTTTTAAGTGCCTTTTTATAAAGTGACATACTGTCTTTCCACGCGATTCTAAAGACCTCTAAATTCGTTTTTTTCCTTTTACGCTCTAAATTACGGGTTTGTCTCTTTAAAACATACGTAGTATTATTGTACCATGGTGCTATACTTTTTTCTCTGACCTTTTTTAATCTAATGGGTGCAACAATATCCAATGTTCTAGAGAGAATGGTGCTCATAGTGCTAGTTAGTTCGTCTAGTTCATCTGTTTGTTTGGGTTCAGGCAGCAGCTGAGACAGATCAGATAAGCTATTTGAGAAATGATCTATGGTGGATGGACGAATTGTTCTACCTGGTCGATAACGTGGCGCAGCATGACATATTACAGCAGTGCGTAATATGCAAGTTACCAAGTAGTGGTCAGTGACATCATCACTTTGCGGTACAATATCTATATCGGTTGGATCGGTTCCATATGATATAATTAAATCGAGTGTATGATTAAGACGATGAGTTGGTCCGGTGACGTTTTGCTTGACCCCGAAGGAGTTTAATAAATCTGTAAACGCAGCCCCTAACGCATCATTTAAATTATCTACTTGTATGGTAAAATCTCCAACAATTAATGCTTTATCGACGTTGACCAAAAGATCTGATAGAAAGTCAGCAAACTCTTTTAGGAAATTGGCATAAGGCCCTGGAGGTCTATATACAGTAGCCAATGCTAGAGATAATAGGGATTTTTTTCTTACATCTAAGAGCGTAACATTTAGCACAAGCACTTCAAACGAATTAAACCTATGACGAGTTATCTGAGTAACATTTAGAATATCTCTGTAGATTGTTGCAAAACCGCTGCCACGACCGATCAGACGGGGCTCATGCTTATAACAGTATCCTGGCGGAGTAGACTCATTTAGACCGAAATATTAATTTGGTTTAAGCAAGGTTTCAGTAAGGCACAGAACATCGAAATTATTATCTGTGACCATTTCATTTACAATAACCGCCTTAGGTGTGAGCGATCTAATGTTTAGAAGACCTAGCTTTAGAAATTGTTTTTGTTCACTAATAGCGAGATTTTTTGTTTTAATAACAATTAGATTTTTTCTAGATCCCGCAGTAGATTTATTATTTGATCTTAGTAAACGAGGAATAGACACAGTTTCTATGCAATGTTCTACACTAGTATTAATATCAATTAAATTGGTGCAGTAGAGACTGTGATTTGGATTTTTGGTTACTAGTCAAATGGTATTTAACATCTTGGAGATGTTATCCGACAGAAGATCTGCCCCGATTCTACTTGGGTGTAAGCCATCAGCGCGGAAGAGCCTTGGTCGCTCCCAAAACAGATTACAATTATTTACAAAAATTAGTTTCTGCTCATTGCACCATGACAATAACCATTCATTTAGCGCGAATAATCTACTGAACTTTTCATGCCCTCGTCGGTACGTAGGAAGCCGTCCAGACACAATAATCAGTGTTTCAGGCGATGTGCTACGTACCGTATCGATAAGGCTCCTGAAGTCTTTCTTCAGAACCTCCGTCTGTCGCAGCCTAATGTCGTTAGCTCCCGCGTGCAGCACAACAGCTCCGACGCGTTCGTCACCGTTCAAGATCTCAGTTACCCGCGCAGTGATATCGAGAACACGAGCTGTGCACCTTACTTTTACCTAACGTAGCGTGGACGTGTCGGACGGTGGAATCGCCGATGATCACAGCATCGCGTTCCGTTTCGCGAAGAGGGGAGAAGCGGTTCTGAGTGGAGATCTCGAAAACCGGGAGGGGCGAAAAGATTCTTGTCCTGGCTCGCGGCTTCCGCGGAACCACCCAGGCTTCGTGGTGGTGTGTTGGAGCCGGAGTGAATGAAATCATGGCTGATCGTGACCTGGACGCTCGGGACCAATGCTGAGAAACGCACGGAGTAGACGAGGTCAGCGTCAGCGGATTACTAACGTTAATCACTGATCCGTGTGCATCAGCGCGTGATGTTTCAAGAGCTAAACGCCGGTCTCTCAGCTCAGCTTGTCTCTCTAGAAGGTCACGGATCTGCTTTTCTACAGCTTCTAATTCAGACTGCACCGCGGGCAATTCAGATCTGTTCTCATCTGCACCAAAAGGTAGACAACATACACCTGACATATTCGCCATTTTAACAGATGGACAGTAAGTTAGCAATGATGCAACCAGTGATGCTATTAATATTTATACTAATTTATGACTCAAGTCTTTGGTAAAAAACGTCTTTTTAGTGGTATGGGTGTAATGTAGACGCACGATAGACGGGAAAACAAACAAACTCACAGCAGGGAACGAGGCTGACAAAAGCAGTCGATCGCAGGGCGAACAGCAGTGAAGCGGTGTCTCGCTCTACGACCAACAACCAATGTTCCAACCGTATTTGCGGTTCCAGCCGTATAATGGCTTGAGACGCGTCTGGCCAACAGTCCGAGTTGTAATTATGAGTTAAATGATGGTTCAGAACAGAATAAAGACAGAAATACGGAAAAACAGAAGGAAATACGAAGAAATACGAGGCTTAGACAGCCACGACGCAAACAAACTCACAGCTCACAGCAGGCAGCGAGGCGGACAAAAGCAATCGAGCAAATGATCGAGCAAATTTTGAACACAAAAAAGTTACGGACTGCTGCTTTAATGCTCACTGTTCAACACTTTTCAAAATATGACGCGACCCCCCAAAGAGCTCGCTGACGCCCCCCTGTTGGGAACCGATGCTTTAGTTTAGACAATACACATTGTTTCAAGGCAGCATTACAGTGATAAATAGAAAAATATTGATCAATAATACAAACAGAATTAAATCCTGCTTTAAAGCAGCTCTTAAAAAAGGCAGTGTCTTTATCTTTGTTTGCATGTGCAATGGCCAAACAAGTCAAACTAGGGTTGTGTGAATGTGTAAATTCTCATTGGAATAGTCTGAAGTGACGTCTTTGTCCTTCATGTCCACAGGTTTGCCTCCTCCGGCTCTGCAGGCGTTGTGTAAACTGATCACGGCGTCAGAAACCGGAGAACAGCTCATCAACCGGGTGAGACGTCACACCACATATCAGATACTCTGCTTTACTTTTCATTAAGAAAACTGTCCCGCGCTCATGCACGTACCTGTAACTACACTGCTGTATTATTGAGATGCTCGTGTTTGCTTTTTAACAATCTTCTTTCCTTCTCTTTTCCTAAACTTTTTCCACTAAAGGCTGTTAAAAATGTAGTGGGAATGGTAAGTGCTTAAATAACTAACTCTACACTAACACACTACTGTAAATTAACTTACCAATGATTTTTAGCTGTGCTGTTTATTATTGTAAATAATAATCAGATAGTGCTTTTGTATATTGGACGTCATTAGACACGGGATTGGTCTCTGTTTTCCCGCAGCTCCATCAAGTTTTGGTGCAGCTTCAGTCTGGAGAGAAGGAACAGGATTTCTCTCTCGCACCCATTCAAGTGTCCATCAGTGTGCAGCTTTGGAGACTCCCTGGCTGTCACGAGTTCCTCGCCGCTCTAGGTAAGAGAAGATCCAGATGCTCAATCTCTCTCTCTTTCTCTCTCTCTCTCTCTCTCTCTATCTCTCTCTCTCTCTATCTCTCTCTCTCTCTCTCTCTCTCTCTCTCTCTCTCTCTCTCTTTAACTATTGTTTTAAAAAGTTTGTTTGAAGGTTTTGGTAAAAAGAAAATTCTAATCAGTATTTTATAAGTGGTCCCAAATATACATTTCATGAGAGAAGAAAAATATGCATATTAAATGTTTTGTTGGGTGACAATTTGGGTGACAATGGGTGAGGTTTTGGAAATTTTAAAGATGTTTAAAGTATATTTTATTGTATTATTATAGATTAGTTTTGGTAATGGATTATATGATCAGATAAGAAATCCGGTTGCTGAAAAAAAGCTTCTCTGTGTGTCTCTCTCTCTCTCTCTCTCTCTCTCTCTCTCTCTCTCTCTCTCTCTCTCTCTCTCTCTCTCTCTCTCTCTCTCTCTCTCTCTCTCTCAGGGTTTGACCTGTGTGAGGTGGGTCAGGAGGAGGTGGTGTTGAAGACGGGTAAACAGGCCAACCGTCGCACCATGCACTTTGCCCTGCAGTCACTGCTGGCGCTGTTTGGTGAGTGTCACTTCACCCTCACAGTGTTCATCTCATCAACAAACATTTAGGAATCTAAGTAGTAATGTTTTTATTATTACTATTATTATATGATATCTATCTATCTATCATCCATCCATCCATCAATCTATGTGTGTGTGTGCATGTGTATATGTATTACACATTCTTTTTTTTTAATGTAATATGTTTATAGGCAAGTCAACTTTGTTTTTAAATAAAATTTTTGTCAAAAGACAATAAATATGACTAAAACAAAAAATGGGTATAAAAAATCTATTTTTATCATATCTGTTCATATATCTGTTGCAATAGTAATAACAAATATGCTATATATTTGTAAATAATACTAGGTCATATTTTCATAAATATTTCTTTTTTCCATTTATTGATTTTATATTTTGAAATTAATTAATTCATAACATTAATGTAATTACATTAATAATCATGATTACTCTTTTTACCACTTATAACATTTATATATCTATACATCCTTAAATGTAATTACAAATAGTTATGTATACATAACATAAAATTATATTTCTGAGTATATAATATATATATATATATACATCATTTTTTTTACTCTGAAATATAATTTTATATATATATATATATATATATATATATTATATATATATATATATATATGTATATCAACATTAGATACAAATAATTATATAAATAATCACTATTAATATTTTTACTGCCAATAAAATTTATGAATATTTACACTCTTAAAGGAATAGTTCACAAAAAAAATAAAAATTATCCCATAATTTACTCTGCCTCAAGCTATTCTAGGTGTATACAGTATGACTTTCTTATTTCAGCCGAACACAATCAGAGTTATATTAAATAATATCCTTGCTCTTCCAAGCTTTATAATGGGAATGAATGGTACCTCAGATTTTGAAGCCCAAAAAAAGCACATCCATCATTACATAAAAGTAATCCATACGACTCCATTTTGTAAGAAAAAAATCCAGATTTACAACTTTGTAAACTATAATCACCGGCTTCCGGTAACGGCCGTATGCAAGTCTAGTTCCGGCGGAAGAGTGACCTCTGACCCCAAGAATGATGTTAGACGTATGATGTAGGCGTAGCGTAAGCTTATGTTGAGAATTGATGAACATAGAAGTGGAGAGGATAAAGCAAAACCAAACGTCGGTCACAAATTCTAAAACGAAAGGAAGCCGGTGATTATAGTTTATAAAGTTTTAAATATGGATATTTCTCTTACAAAAACACATCGCTTCACTTTAGAAAGCATTTATTCACCCACCAGTGTCGTATGCACTTTTTGGAGCTTCAAAAACTCTATTCAATGTAATTTACAAAACTGGGAGGAGCCAGGATATTATTTAATATAACTAATTTAATTGTGTCTGGCTAAAAGAAGAACGTCATTTACACCTAGGATGGCTTGAGGGTGAGTAAATCATGGGATATTTTTCATTTGTGGGTGAACTATTCCATTAAAAATACAGATATCAAATGCCATGACTTTTTAATAACTCTTACTTTAAATGCTTTAATGTTTCCTTCAGACTCCACCGAACTTCCGAAGCGTCTGAGTCTGGACAGTTCCTCATCTCTGGAGTCGCTGGCCTCGGCACAGTCCGTGTCCCACCAGCTGCCCATGGGATACCCCAACCCTCCCTTCTCCCCTCCGTGTCCCGACAGCCTGGCATCGGACGCCATCTCCGTGTACAGCCTGAGCTCCATCGCCTCCTCCATGAGCTTTCTGTCCCGTCCCGAGGGAGCGTCCGAGTTTATTAGCCAGCGCTCTCGACAACAGGAACTAGAGCGGCATCGGGGCGGAGCTGGGATTTTCGCGTCCCACAGGCACACGGCAGTGCCACGCAGTCGCTCGTCCCCACATGGAGCCGTAGGAGGACATGAAGACGAAGAATATGAGGGGTACAGTATAATCAGCAGTGAGCCGTTGGGAAGCCAATGTGATACGCTTCCTCGTCCCGCTAACCACAAGAACCATCGGGGCGCGGTGCGAGGCGGAGCCGGCAGGGGTTACGCGGTATCCGTGTCCTCCAGGGGAAGCGTAAGCACCCCGACATCCCCTGTCAAAACCACCCTTGTTCCCAGTCCCAACTCCCCGTTCCAGAAGGTCGGGAAGGTGAGCAGCTCCGACACGGGCGAGTCCGATCAGTCGAGCACGGAGACGGACAGCACTGTGAAATCCCAAGAGGAGCGTACGTCCGGAGCGCCTTTGGATCCGCAGGAACTCGCACAGAAGATCCTTGAAGAGACGCAAAGCCACATGCGGGCCGTCGAGACTTTGCAGAGAAGCGTCCCGCTGGGTGACGGGATGAGCAGCGGAGGTCCTCCGACTCCAACCGGAGGCTCTGCTTTCCGTTCCTCGGAGACGAGCGCGTTCAGTCGGCCTAGTAGCAGAGCTAGCATCAAGGCTCAATCGTCTCCGCTCACGACCCGCCCCAAACCGCCTTCCCGTACCTCCTCCCTTCAGAAGATCAGCTCGGGATACAACAGCCCTGCCACTTCTGAGACGTCCCTGAAGGAAGGGAGTCAACCGTCGCCTACTTCCGAGAGTCACGCGCAGTTTAAACTCAAGTATCCCAGCTCGCCGTATAGCGGACACATCTCTCGCTCGCCCAGTAATGTCTCCCCCAGCTCGGGACACCAGTCGCCCGCCGGGAGCGCTCCTTCTCCGGCGCTGTCCTACTCCTCGACGGGTTCGACTCGCTCCAGTCCGGCGGACGCCCCGGATATTGACCGACTCAAACTCGCCGCTATTGACGAGAAAGTCCAAGCGATCCACAATCTCAAGACCTTCTGGGCCAACGCGACCCAACAGCAGCACTCGGGACCGATGCGGGTGCTCCGCGGCGGGAAACTGAGCACCGCTAAACGAGATGTCCTGGGTCTTTTAAACCTCTCGCCTCGGCATGGAGTGACGAGTCAGGATTCGCCCGGTCAGGATGCGGCGCTCGAACACAGAAATCCACCAAACGGTCACCGCAAAATCGATCCGAAGAGAGTCGCACCTTCTCCGACGGCTTCCACCGGTTCCAGTCCCGGTTCGCATTCGATCCGACTGCCTACGGGGAACGGGTACAAGTTCCTCTCGCCGGGACGGTTCTTCCCTTCGTCTAAATGTTGAGATTCTCTTGATAAAGGAGTATTTGGAGTATTTATAACTCTTGAAAACAGTGAAAAGGACAGTCTGGGTTAGGAAGTGCACATTCCAAGAAGCCTCAAACTGCCTACTGTTTTATTTTCCGTGCAGAGAGCATATAATCCTTATGCTTCCACCGACACTGTAAAGGACCGTTTATGTATGCAGACTGATCTTAGACCTGCGCAAGGCATGTCAGATAAAAAAAAAAAGAGATTATACCAAAATGGTATTTCAACAAAAAGACAAAAAGGCTCGCTGTTTGTGTTAGTGAATATGATGCGGCTTTGACTGGTTTATTTCTTTTGTTTTCTTTTTTATATATATAATTATTGTTATTGTTATTATTATTATGGATGGTAATTGTTATTACAGTTATTTGTTTTGTAAATTAAAATCAACGTTTTGCAATCAGTATTATACGTTTTTATATTGTTAAAGAAGCAAATCATGCACAAAAAAAGTTGAAAAAAAAACATTTTCATATTTTTATTGAGATGGTGACGATGCACCTGACCTGACTTCTATGTGAATTGAGTGTCAGTATTACAGCATGGGTTCTCTTGCTCTCCAGTGATTCAATGTCTTTTTAACAGAGATTTTGCATATGTGGACTCTCATCCAGACACATCCCAGTCATTTCTCAGCAAAATGGTCTCAATAAAAAGTTTAATTTACCCTTGTGGTGGTCTGCTATTCATTTTTTTTATATTTCACCTGTATTATATCTTCATACATAAAACAAGAAAATGTTACTGTTATATTCTTTGCATAACGAAAATTAGGTCTATTATTAAAACATTTATTTTGCATTGTTTGACAATTGGCATTCTCGTTACACATATTTAAAGTCACCCTGTGGTTAAAATCAAGCTTTTAATGTTGTTTATATTTCTATGTGGTATTTTAATATGCTTTAAGACAAACCATGTGTAAATTCATAAGTCGACAGCATTGCTGAGTATTTTCTCCTTAAAACTGCAGTGAACCAAAGACAGTCTCAAAAACTCGGTTTGAAATCGCTGGTGTTTCTGACGTCACAAACTACCTTGTAACCAATCAGATCAACGTGTGATCGTCAACGAGTGGATCTCTGAGCTGAGTGAGTGGAGGCGGGGCTCATTTGCATATTCATAGAACCGCGTATACTAAATGAGGCAAGGCTGTAGAGTTACATTCAAGATATTTTAAGCCATGGAAAAAAACGTTAAATATATATTTTGGTGATCCACACATAGTTATTTTCAAGGAAATAACATTTTAAATTGTCATTTTGGTGATCAAAGATGAGTAGATAAAATGATTGACTACAGGGGGGCTTTAATTCAAATCAGCATAAATTAAATGCAGTACAAATACTTCTGTTACTAATAAACAATTACAATAATTTAACTTATTTTTTCTTTCTTTTAATTTTGGAGTTAAATCAGAGCTAAATGTTTAGCTGTTTTGTTTATGACAGTTTTGAGTTTAATGCATTAACTTTTCATACATATAAATCAGAACATTACTTTGCCTTAATATGGTATGATCATGCTGATGATAAAAGGCAATACGTTTGGGCTCAAAGTAACACAATGCAATATCATCTAGGATTTTTTTTATTGCTTTTTGATGCCCCGAACCTAAAAATATCAGGGACCCCCTAAAGGCAGCTATATATTTTCAAGTGTAAAAAATACCCTTTTATACTGTGAAAAACAAAAATATGAAGTGTAAACAGTTTTCTATTGTGTCATCTTTTTTCTACCCACCGTCAAGATGTATAAACCTTCAGAGAAACATAAAATGTAGACTGAAATATTTTTTTCTTCAAAAAATTTCAAATTTCTTTAGAAAGAAGAAAAAGTAATAATGTGAAACTGTTGATTGTAACATTTGTTTTATTATTAATGTTTTTTATTTAAAAAAGGAAACATTTTTCTGCCATTCTGCAGAATTATTTTTTTCTAAACTTTTTTAAAACTTCAAATAAAAGAAAAGAAGCATATCAAGTCTACACAAAAATAAATAAATAAAAATCGGACATGCTATGACAATATCGCAGTATTTTTGGAGTTAGGCCTGTTCCTTGTTTTTCTTTCAGTACCATAGTATACCACCAGTTAAACGTTTGGACGCACTTACAGTGGCTTTTTTATGATTATGATTGTGGAACATTTTGATCTAGAGACTTCTAAATCTAACAGCAAATATAGCATTCCTTTAGCTCAAACAATAGAGGGTGGTGTTAGCAATGGGTTTGATTCGCAGGGAATGCATGAACTGAAATGTGTACCTTGAATGCATAAATGTAAATAAACTAATCATATGGAGTGGATAGTGAAGGAAAAGCATTACCAAGTGTCCAGCATGCATGTTAACTTCTCCAGTAGTGATTAAAAGCATCCCAAGTGTATATGAAAAGTTGAGAACATAACAGATAGGCCTACACAAATATACATAGGCTATAATTAAATCAGCCTTTTGTGTACATAATTAAACAGACTGACTCATATGTAGTGGGCTGTAGAAGGTTCATATGTGTCTGTCTGATCTATATCATAAAATCAGTATACAAGAAACAATAGCATAATCATTAAACATTTGTTTGGGTTGCAATAGAAAAAAAAAGAAATCGAAGCACATCACAGGCTGTGATAGGGCGCGGGGAATATCTTGGCTTGTGACGTCAGTTGTGACGTCGGCAGGCCTGCGCGCAGCTGTAACCGGTGTAAAAAAGATGGTGCTCATCAAGGAATAGTAAGTAGAAGTATTTTTTTCCACCTCTCCAGACAAACATTTTATTTGCTTTCGATTTACACATGATAAACGAGTATCTGCTGGTTCTCGGTCACTTTTTGAGGGGAAAATGTGGACGCGCGGAAGTGGACTCGCGCCCGGGAACACCGGCTCGCGCATGAGGCCCAACTTTAGCATTTAGGATTAGCATGCTAGGTTAAACGAAACTACTTGCCATTCGTTTTCAACGAGCGGTACGTTAGCACGCGATGCTATTAGCCGTCAAGATTAAACGGCACCAAATCTGATGGTTCCCTTCCATAAACAACGTAATATACATTGATATTTACCAGTTAATATTTTCAGAAAGTGTCTGACTTGAAAGTTAGCGCATTGATTACAACAATTTTTCCCCTTTATATTAAAAACTCGCTATTTAGTGATTTTTGTGCGGGTTTATGTAAGGCATTAATGACAGCAAAACCGCTTGATATTTCGGCAACTTTTTGAGTACATTTCCGATAATCTTAGATTTTGTTGCCGATATATTAGCCTATATAATGTTGCAGACATTTATTTACGTCTAGCAAATATAGTGTTAATAACTTAGTTTAGCTTTTAAATGGACAGAGAGACTTAAAGGGAAAGTTCACCCTAAAAAATTTAATTTTGTCATCACTCGCCCTCAAGTTGTTCCAAGCCTGTATGAGTTTCTTTCTTATGTTGAACACAAAAGAAGATATTTGAAAGAAAGAAGATATTTGAAAGAATATGGGCAACCAGACAGTTGATGGACCCCATTGATTTCCATAGAAGGGAAAAAAATACTATGGAGGTCAATGGGGCCGTCTACTGTTCGGTTACAGACATTCTTTAAAATATCTTCTTTTGTGTTCAGCAGAAGAAAGAAACTCGTACAGTTTTGGAACAACTTGAGGGTGAGTAAGTAATGATGAAGTTATTATTTTTGGGTGAAGTATCCCTTTAAAGTTCAAGTTTTAAAACCGGTTAATGGCAACAAGGATGGTCTATATAGTTGAAAAGTGTTTATTGATGATTAAACATTGGTTCGCCTTGTTAACCACTTAATCTAGCTATATTCACTGGTGTGACTTGTTTTTTTTTTTAGACACTTTCTGTTTTAGACAATCTTGAATGAATCCAAATTGGGCTTAAACTCAATTTGACAGATGACACTGCTTTTAAAGGGCCCGCAGTCATTCATTTCCAACCTGTTCTTGTTTCCTTTCAGGTTTTATTTTTCTGCTCTCTAGGGGATCTAGTTATCACATTTTAATTAGGTTCTCATCTGTTGGACAGGACATGACATGCTTGAAAACAGTTGCTGTATAGCCTTTAATCTGAGAGATCGGATCAAGATTATGTCTCAGTGTGCCACCTTATGAAATCCAGCACCTTTTTAACCTTCAAAGTATCCATCCTTTAGGTTTGCAAGAGAATGCAAATTTGAGCGATCCTCACGTCACATGAATGCAACAGGTGTGCATGGCTTTTGTTCCTGAAAACCCACCGGACAGTGTCAGAAATTTAGCATTATCATCTCACAGTGTGTTTGCTGCGACGACTTACACCTACTGACTAACCAATAAAAATGCAACATGAAATGGTGTATTGATCAATGTGACGTGGCAATAAAACTTAAAACTATTACCTCAAGCTACATTTGCAAAATTGGCATGCCAATTTGGCCTATTTTTCCTAGCCATGACCGCGTCCATATTCTCCTCTTTCACGCCCTCTTTTTTTTCAGCGCACATAAAAAGCACAATTGCCAAAGTGCAATTCATCTTGCTCTATTGTTGTCTATAATGTTAAATGTTGCGACGTTTTATTCTTCTATACTAACTTGCGTCGTAGCCTGCGATTCAAAAGGTGTCATCATCGTACAGTCTACATATGTTATACCCACCCAAGTTTATTAGATCCATGTCGTACAGTGTGATTTGTAATGATCTTATAGGATTGCCGAAATCGCAGTCTGTAGCATGCAGGCGTTAGATGTAGCCTACTGTGTAAGACTCAGATGTAGCCTACTGTGTAAGACTCAGATGTAACCTACTGTGTAAGACTCAGATGTAGCCTACTGTGTAAGACTCAGATGTAACCTACTGTGTAAGACTCAGATGTAGCCTACTGTGTAAGACTCAGATGTAGCCTACTGTATAAGACTCAGATGTAACCTACTGTGTAAGACTCAGATGTAACCTACTGTGTAAGACTCAGATGTGACCTACTGTGTAAGACTCCGTCTGTTGTAAGACCGCTGAATTTCTGAGTCACTCCGCGGCTAAGAGCATTTCAACCTCTTGAGGTTTTCGGGGAGTTTCCGTATTGAGGAAATGTTGAGTAATGTAGAAACTGATGTATGTTTTCCTTTAAAAACAGTTGTAGACTGTTTATCATGCATGCTGATGTTGAATTGATCCTGTTTCTGCAGTGCTTTGCATGTCTGTAGATTGATTATTTCTTCATAGATCAGGGATTGACGGCGCTTTACAGCTATCATAGATGGACGGTCATGGACGATTGATTGGTCGACTTGGTTTCTTCTCTTACACAACTTTCGTAAACATTCATGTGAGCAGTGGACTTAAAAACGGTTGTTTTATACAGTAAAAGTTATGTTTTATTGGTAAAAATGCATAATAGCTTGCGTTACATTTAGAATTAACATTAGCCTACGTGTAATAAACCAATATATCTTCGTCCAGGCTGATTATTAGTGCATGTTTGACCACAGTGGGTATGAAAGAGCTGTTGGCTCACAGGAAACCAGGTTTGAGTCTGAATTGGATCCTTTCCCCTACACACGTGTTGTTCTTTCCTGTGATGGAGGCAAAAAATTGTGGTTGAGAAGTGTCCATCTCATTTGCTGTCATTAAACCGCGTATTATGTGCCATTATGTATGTTTCTGAATATTGGAATTGTCGTTAGTTGATGAAATTGCTTGTTTACTACTAGTAATAGACTGATGATATATATATCAGCCAGGCTGATTAATTATCTGATATTTACACATTTTGAGATTATCAACATTGGCCTATTAAAGGAACACGCCGACTTTTTTGGACTTTAGCTTATTCACCGTATCCCCCAGAGTTAGAAAAGTCCATACATACCTTTTTCATCTCCGTGCGTGCTGTAACTCTGTTTGACGCACCCACCGCTAGCCTAGCTTAGCACAAAGACTGGATGTAAATGGCTACAGCTAGCATACTAATCCCAATAAGTGACAAAATAACGCAAACATTTTCCTATTTACATGTTGTGATTTGTATAGTCACAGAGTGTACAAATAGCAAGGTCATATGAGACACATACATCTTTTAACCGTATAAATACTGGGAACTATATTCTCAGAAGGCGAAGCACTGCTACTTGGGCGGAGTGATAACCGCAGCACCTGAGAGACGCGCCGTTGTTTCTTCCGTCAACAAAACCAACGTGACTAAGTTTACCTCTAGCTCCGCTCATTTGTTACTGGGGTGATAGAGCGCGTTCATGACAACACAATACTAACATTACAGGGGATACATGGAGCCCGGGAACAACTGCAATAGTAGTTACCACCCTATTCATATAATAGTGTCACTAACGTTACATTAGAGCTAGCTAATGGCACTGTTACAGTAGGCTAGTCATCTAAAAACATAACGGAACACTTACCGCTAGGGGTCGACCAATATGTTATTTTCAGGGCCGATACCGATTATTACAGATTAAGTAGACCGATAACCGATATTTTAAAACCGATATATAGCCTATGTCTGGTGTAAAAATGTAAGTTAATGTCAAAATTAAGAATAACAAAGAGTTTTGACAAATACTTTCTTTAAATTATTTTAAACATATCTTTAAATCTGAGAACTGTTAATAATAACATTATTATTATTATTATTATTATTAATAATAATAACAAGAAAATGTGCGGGGAGCTCCCAGCAGCATTCTGTAAAACTTAAAGACTCTATTTTAATGGTTAAATTAAATTTTAGTAATCAAAAAGCATTTCTAATTAATTTAAATCATCAAACTTATTCAATTTATTTACAGTTTAACAAAAATTACATGTTTAGGGCCCTATGAAAAAACGAACTTTTATTTTGACGGGTTGCCGTGGAGATCTTTGAGTTTCTGTGTGTTTATGATATGACGATAACTTTTCTCAGTTGAAGCTTTAAAAAGCTCATGAAGTGACTAAGCGGTTCTGGAGATGATGTTTATGCAATCATGTCCTCATATAATGATGCGGCTGAGGCTGAAAACAGCGCAAGCGTCACGCGTGCTCCAGTGTGTGTGTGTGGTAAATGAAATCACGCGTCTGCACCATTCATTTAGAGACACGCAGGATTCATATTTAAATAGTCTTTTTGCGGTTTGAAATTTGATTTGTACTGACCTGCTTTTTATTAATTCATCAAGAAGTTGACAAATTCCGTGACATTCCGCTTTATACAGTGAATTCCGTTTTTATGACTGGATTCCGCGATTCGGTCCGTGTTTTTTGCATCGCGGACATCACAGGACCCTATTATATTGAGGTGTTTTACAACTTCAGTGTAGTAATTTATTGCTACTTCAGTAAAGTCTGCTGCTGCCTTAACTTTGAGACTTAACTGATGAGTGATCAGTGCAGCAGTTCCAGTCAGCGAGTGCTGTCGGTGTGAGTGTTAGCAACTTTCAGTGCCTTCAGCTTTCCGCATTGATTGGCCAGACTCGTGACTCCCAACAAATCAGATGTGAGGGACATTGCATTGGTCTAGTCTACAGAGTGGCGAGTTCCGACAGAGGTGGCTGCGTCAGAGCCAAATATAGCGCATTTCAAAATTAAATTATTTTATCGGCAAATCGGTTTTGAAAATGGCCGATACCGATAACCATAAAAATGCTCAATATCGGCGCCGATAATCGGTCGACCCCTACTTACCGCAGCCACAGGTGATCCACTTTGTCCCGTCTGTGCTATCGATGGGTTTCGCCATATCCTTCAGCACACTTTTCATGGTCCGTGTGGCAAATTCCATTTTCTCAAAATAGTCGTCCTCAGTGAAATGTACTGAGCAAACACGATGGTCCTTGATGATCTCTTTAGGTGTGTTTGGATCGATATCCAGAGCAAGTAGCCATTGATTCATCAGTTCATCGTTTTTGATTGGAATTCTATGAAACATCATGGTATTACCTGGTCTCTCCTGTTTATTGTCGCAGCTCTTTACAATACAGCGAACATCCATGATTGTAAACTATGTTTTTACTATCTAGTAATTGCTGACTCTATTACTCCAACTCTCTGCTCCTCACCACGGCGCGTCTCAGGTGCTGCGGTTATCACTCCGCCCAAGTAGCAGTGCTTCGCCTTCTGAGAATATAGTTCCTAGTATTTATACGGTTAAAAGATGTCTGTGTCTCATATGACCTTGTTATTTGTACACTCTGTGACTATACAAATCACAACATGTAAATAGGAAAATGTTTGCGTTATTTTGTCACTTATTGGGATTAGTATGCTAGCTGTAGCCATTTACATCCAGTCTTTGTGCTAAGCTAGGCTAGCGGTGGGTGCGTCAAACAGAGTTACAGCACGCACGGAGATGAAAAAGGTAAGTATGGACTTATCTAACTCTGGGGGATACGGTGAATAAGCTAAAGTCCAAAAAAGTCGGCGTGTTCCTTTAACAAATTAATCAATTTTGTTTAAGTAGAAATAGTTTAATTTAAACAGCATTTAATTAATTATATATATATATGTGTATGTATATATATATATATATGTGTGTATATACATTTACATTTGTTTTATAAATACATGTTTATAATATATGTATGTGCAAACATTGTTTTATAATATTACAATTTAATAATATATATATTTATCAAGAAATGTATAAATATGTGTTATTGTTTATTTATAAATATGCAAAAAATTATACTTTATAATACTATTACAATTTTATATATATACAGGTCCTTCTCAAAAAATTAGCATATTGTGGTAAAGTTCATTATTTTCCATAATGTAATGATAAAAATTAAACTTTCATATATTTTAGATTCATTGCACACCAACTGAAATATTTCAGGTCTTTTATTGTTTTAATACTGATGATTTTGGCATACAGCTCATGAAAACCCAAAATTCCTATCTCAAAAAATTAGCATATCATGAAAAGGTTCTCTAAACGAGCTATTAACCTAATCATCTGAATCAACTAATTAACTCTAAACACCTGCAAAAGATTCCTGAGGCTTTTAAAAACTCCCAGCCTGTTTCATTACTCAAAACCGCAATCATGGGTAAGACTGCCGACCTGACTGCTGTCCAGAAGGCCATCATTGACACCCTCAAGCAAGAGGGTAAGACACAGAAAGAAATTTCTGAACAAATAGGCTGTTCCCAGAGTGCTGTATCAAGGCACCTCAGTGGGAAGTCTGTGGGAAGGAAAAAGTGTGGCAAAAAACGCTGCACAACGAGAAGAGGTGACCGGACCCTGAGGAAGATTGTGGAGAAGGACCGATTCCAGACCTTGGGGGACCTGCGGAAGCAGTGGACTGAGTCTGGAGTAGAAACATCCAGAGCCACCGTGCACAGGCGTGTGCAGGAAATGGGCTACAGGTGCCGCATTCCCCAGGTCAAGCCACTTTTGAACCAGAAACAGCGGCAGAAGCGCCTGACCTGGGCTACAGATAAGTAGCACTGGAGTACCCACAGTCAGTGATGGTCTGGGGTGCCATGTCAGCTGCTGGTGTTGGTCCACTGTGTTTTATCAAGGGCAGGGTCAATGCAGCTAGCTATCAGGAGATTTTGGAGCACTTCATGCTTCCACCTGCTGAAAAGCTTTATGGAGATGAAGATTTCATTTTTCAGCACGACCTGGCACCTGCTCACAGTGCCAAAACCACTGGTAAATGGTTTACTGACCATGGTATTACTGTGCTCAATTGGCCTGCCAACTCTCCTGACCTGAACCCCATAGAGAATCTGTGGGATATTGTGAAGAGAAAGTTGAGAGACGCAAGACCCAACACTCTGGATGAGCTTAAGGCCGCTATCGAAGCATCCTGGGCCTCCATAACACCTCAGCAGTGCCACAGGCTGATTGCCTCCATGCCATGCTGCAATTTCTTTCTGTCTTACCCTCTTGCTTGAGGCTGTCAATGATGGCCTTCTGGACAGCAGTCAGGTCGGCAATCTTACCCATGATTGCAGTTTAGAGTTAATTAGTTGATTCAGATAATTAGGTTAATAGCGCGTTTAGAGAACCTTTTCATGATATGCTAATTTTTTGAGATAGGAATTTTGGGTTTTCATGAGCTGTATGCCAAAATCATCAGTATTAAAACAATAAAAGACCTGAAATATTTCAGTTGGTGTGCAATGAATCTAAAATATATGAAAGTTTAATTTTTATCATTACATTATGGAAAATAATGAACTTTATCACAATATGCTAATTTTTTTAGAAGGACCTGTATATGAGAAAATTATAAATATTTATTTGTTAGTTATATTTATTTATTTTAATATTCAAAATATTAATCAAATTTATTGACAAAGTTAGAAATTGTATAAAGTAACTAAACTAGTCACTGAAAGAAATGACTGGTGGTGGAGTTTAAATGTGTTTTATTTTTCTATTTATTTTTATTTTGTGTCTTTGTGTGTAACATGCATGTTTTCTACATGTTTTGTAATTGTTGTTGTTTCTTCTTTCAGTCGTGTGGTCTTACCATGCTCAGTGGAAGAGGTGAGTACAGCTTTTTTATTTTTCACACTTCCTCAGCTTCTGATAAGTTAAACATTAACTGTAAGTGCACAGTGTCACTTCAACCTTGAAAACCAGAGCCTTGTTTCCTGTGGTTTAAAATTGCTGACGGGTTATTAGTTTGGTTAGCAGCATCAGTCATATCAGACAACTGTTTGCACCTCCTCAATCTGATGTTTCTCTGGAGTTCAGCAACCAAACAATCTCAGCGTTTTGAACTCGCCTGGCGCATCGAGGATCTGATCAGAGCAACAAGGACAAGATAAAGCTTGTCATGCATGTAGAACACGGGCGCCCTCGGGGAACATTTGAGTCTCACGCTCTTTTGAGAGAAGCGTGCTTGATGTTTGCTTGATTGGCATTGTTTTATATTTTGCATTTAGGATGCCGTCGATTCATAGCACTCTGCAGTCAGAATACTTTTGTGAAGTCCTTTTGCAGCCTGACAGCTGTCAAGCTGACTGTTTACAAGTGATTCCAGTTTCAGATGCGTTCATATATGATGCACAGAAACAAGGATCCTCTTTTTTAAAAAACACTCTAGGGCTCTGTTCCAAAACACAGTGAGCGCCTCACTCTTAGAAAAAAGCTTCAATGGTTCTATATAGAATTCTAGGTTTCTTGACTCAATTTTAAAGAACCCTCAATCCCAAAAAGGTTCTATATATGGAGAAATTCCTTATATTATGCATAATACTTTTGTTTAATGTTTATTTACTGTTTTTCTAGTGATGTTTCTAGTCTGTTTACGAGCTGTTTAATTCATACAATTTATATTAAAATGAATTAAAAACGAAATCCTTAAAAGGATGCAATGATTGGAACCCTTAAAAGGTTCTATATATGAAGCGCCTGAAGAACTTCTTTCTAGAACCTTTTCTTATTGATTAACAGGAAGAATACTGAGAATCCACGAACGGCATTATTAGTCCTTTTTCTAAAGTAAAATTTTAAACCCTCACTTTGAGTTTGCATGTTTTAATGTCCACATATTCTTGTTCAAGAAATTACAGCAGCTGTAGCATTTCTATCGTAAAGTGGACAAATATTAAAGATTAAGTGGACATAACTATTAATTAACATAAATATGAATAACTATTCATGCACATACCTGCGGCAGTTCCCTGTTTGCCTTTGTTAAACTGGTTTTGCCATAATGTCCCTCTAAGGCATCAATCAGTCACACAATGCAGAGTTTTGTCTTAATATCTGAAGCTGCTGGAAGGCACATATTTTAATTATACGAGAGCTGTTTAATTCCCCAGATGCTGATCTGAGTGTTTCCTATATGAAGTCTGTAGGGTTTGTGTTTTCATGCATGTAAGACTGATAGTTTCTCTTTGATTATGATGTTTTCCTTATTTTACCAGGTAAGATAAAAAAAAAAAAAAAACTCCTCTTGATATCAAAATTTCTTTTCCGAGAGGACTTTTTAGGAGTGTACTAGCATATAGATGACCTCAAAGACAAGGGCTATTTTAGTAAGTGATTTATCCATCTAAGTGTTATTTTAGTTTCATTGAGATTTGAGATTGATATTATGAATTAGTTTTCATTGTTACTTTTTCCATTTTCATTTTGGTTAAAGTTTACTAATTATGTTGTGATTTTGTTCACAGTCTTTATTTTTAATTTATATCTATATTTTTTTTTAATCTTTGTCAATATAGTTACTATTAATTTTTATTTCCATTTTTTATTTATTTTAGTACATCAAGTTAAAATAAATGAAAATGAGATGTTGCCTTGGCAAAAAGTTATTTTAGATTTTATTTTAAGTAATGGAAATGTTTTCATGGTTTTAGTTTACTACAATAATTTTGGACTAAACTCCAGTTTTTTATTTCATAGAGTCATGTTTGATTTGGTATTGACTTAAAGGGGTCCTATTCTGCTTTATTCCATGTTCATCTTTCTTTAGTGTGTGTAATGTTGCTGTTTGAGCATGAAAAAGTTCTGAAAAGCACAAAGTCCCTCCAGCGGGAGTTCTTCTCTATATCAGTGTCAGTGTTTCTGAACTCCCTGAAACGCCTCCATTGTAGTCTTGAGTTTCTTCCAGGAACGAACACGTCACAATATTCCTCATTTAAATAATTAATACGCAGAATAAAGGGGCGGAGCCTGGTTGAGTTAGTTAGTAGTGTGTTAAACTGGTGGTTATGGTAAGGGGCAGGACATTTCCCAAACACACTCGAAGCGCTCGACCAATCACAACACACTGATCCAGTCGACCAATCAGAGCACAGTGTGCTTTTCAGAAGGCGAGGCTTCATAGAGACAGGAACTAAACAGAGCGTTACTGGCAGACTGGGAAAAGAGGAGCCGCAACAAGCTTTTTTCTATTTTAGTAAAGCCCAAAAACCACATCAAGATTTTGTATAAGCGCATAATAGGTCCTCTTTAAGTGTGGTTATGCACTGATTATCTGTACTTTCTGATCTTTAAACCTCACCTGTTTCTGTGCCACTGCAGTATCAAGTCGGGCAGCTTTTCTCGGTGGCTGAGGCCAGTAAAAACGAGACGGGTGGTGGAGAGGGCATTGAAGTGCTGAAGAACGAACCGTATGAGAAGGAGGGCGAGAAGGGACAATACACACACAAAATTTACCACTTAAAGAGGTAAAAACAAAGTCAGCAGCTTAGGTTTATTCTGTACGCCAAGATGAATTCAGCAAACTAATAATATAGTCGTCATTTTTTTTACAGTTTAAAGCTTTATATAATGCATTAGAAAATGATTTTTAATGCATAAATGCCTTGCAATGCACATTATATGAATATTTGTTATAATACGTAATAATACTTATCTATTACACATTTAATGCATTAAAATATGACAAACAACCAATTTCAGATGTAACAAGGACTGCATATATTATAATGCATTATAACATACATTATGAATACCTTTAGAATGCATTATACATAAAAGCTTTAAGTTTTACTGATTTTTTTTCCCCCAATTTTAATTACTGATTTTTTATTCTAATGACACCTACACTTTAGTATAGTGAGATGTGACACATCTCAAGTGTTTTGCAACACCCATTATATGACAAACCATTCAACTTAACGCAAAGCTGTAAATAATTCTTCTGGCTTTGCTTCAGTGCTTTTGTGTTTTGTGTTTGTCCAGTAAAGTGCCAGGCTTTGTGAAGATGATCGCACCAGAGGGGGCGTTAGTTTTCCACGAAAAGGCCTGGAATGCTTATCCATACTGCCGCACAAGTGAGTGGAAAACCTTTTCATCCGTTATACTGCACAATCCGTCACTATCATGTTTTTATTGCATATGACAATATGTAATGAATTACATATTGGGACAGATGTCATGCATATACAATGTTTTTGATTGTTTCATGAAATTCTCACATTTGTGAAGAATTAGGCCAAAAACATACTCTGCAGGTTATTGTTATTCCAGTAGCTTGCTATAAACATTTAAAAACGTTAGTTAAACATCTCTCCGCCGACCTGAAAGTTTATGTCCACTACACTGAGAACGCACTGAACACTTGAGTTGCATTACGATCTGAGCTCTGATGTATTTTGTAGCTATAAAGTGCATTAGTGCCCAATTTTCAGCTGCGTTGGTTCCAGGAGTATTTTTTCCGTTCATTTCTCCCATAGGGATTTAACACATGTATTTCTTTAAAGCGTTATGAGCCATGATTCAAGGCAACCAGCTCTGAGGTGAATTACAACATTACAAACTTTAATTTGAAGCAAAAAAGCATTTGAAAAGAAAGTACTTGACGGCTTTAGTGAGGGGAAAGGACTACAATCCCATAAAGCACTGCAAAGAGCATTATCAAATTAAAAATGGAGAAAAATAAACTACTAATTTAAAAATGTTGATTATCTATCTAAAGTATTTTGAGAGCGAAGGGAGAGCAACTCTATTACGTCAGTCGCAGTGCTTCAGTGGAGTGGGCGGAGCTAAAGAGCTCTTTTGAGGCATTTTGCTTGTCTTGACTCTGATTGGTGGAATTTTATGTACAGCATCATGGGTAATGTAGTTTTTCACCACGAATTCCACTGTTAAAGAATTCCACTGTTTTAAAATAAGTTGAAATAATGCGGGCTGACGGCTTCAACTGAAGCAAATACTGTTGATAAACAACCTTGTAGTTCACAGTAGGGCTGTCTTTTAAGGTTTATTGTTTAAGCTTTAAATTATTGTTAAATCAATTTCTCTATTGATGAAAATGAATGGAGTTTTAACATCCAGAACTCGACTGTTGCACTCTGTAATGGTTTGCATTTATGTATTCAGAGTATGTTTTAGGCCTTCGACTTTTGAGTCATTTGTATTGGTCTGTTTTGATAGTGGAAATATGAATGTTTTCTGTGTCACCTGATTATTTTTCTTCTTTTATTTTTGCATGCTGCTCCATCCTCTTCAGTTGTGACTGTAAGTACAAAAACTTGCTGTCATTGTGACTAGTTTACACTAAACTCTTAGTGCGTGACCATTTAGAAATTGAATTAATAGAAAAGTCTTTTTGTTTTATTGTTTATCATTTCAAATGTTTTGATCGTTTTGAAGTGCACATGTGCTGTCTTTCTTTTTGATAAATTATTATTTTGTCATTGCACTTGATGACATTTATACTTCTAAGTGTGGTTTAATTGTCTGAATATGTTTTGCAAACGCTGTATGTGTATTTATTTTAGTTCAGCACACCAATCTTAACACCAGTTTACCTGTAGAACTTGGAGTAAATGATATATTCCCTCCAGCATTAAAGCCAGCTTAAAAACACACGCTCTGAAGTTGTTGGACCTTCAAATGCCATCAGATGTGATATTTGCATCGCATGCACTGCTGAACCACAGTTTTAAGTGAAGTCATGCTGCTGTTTGTGACAAAATCTGAACATAAACATGCATCTTCTCCTCAGAACGAATACATGAAAGATGATTTCATGATTAAAATAGAAACGTGGCACAAACCTGACACGGGCTCTTTAGAGAATGTGAGTAAGACGTTTCTTTGTGATTTGATGTTTTGAATGCATCTGTAACATCGTGCTCAGGCTGATATGTTTTTGCTGTTTGTTTATCCCCATTATCAGGTACATGACCTGGACCCAACCACATGGAAGACAGTGGAGGTCGTGCATATCGATATAGCTGATCGGTCTCAGGTTGATCCTGCAGTGAGTTCACTTTCCATCAGTCTAGAAACGCTTTGCATTGTTTGCATGTTCTTTGTTCTTTTTGGTAACATTACCCACTTTGAATATAATGCTAATAGTCCATCCCTGCTGGTCATTCTATGGTCAGATGGCACTCAAAAATAGGCTATTGATACCCAAACTAGGTTTAACTGTAATTTGCATAGTCACGCCTCCTGCTGCGAATGCATTAGGGTGTTTTCACATTAGAACTTTGGTGTTGGCTAATTGCACGTGATGTTCCTCTTTTAAAAGTCACTTTTAGATAAAAGCATCTACTAAATAATGGAGTCTCTTTGACATCAAAGACATCTTGAGAATTTTGATAAAGTGGCCTGGAATTATTTGAAGCTCTTTTAGTGGTCAACCATTACGTTTTTGTTGATCACTGTTAATGACTGATGCAGATCATCTCAATCTGGTTTATCCATCTAGCTGGTATATCTGTCTGTCACTAGTCTCTTTCATCCTTAAAGTAGAATTTGTGTTTTATGTAATATCCCAATGTTTTCAACATTGATTATAATCAGAGCTGTTTCTTGAGCAGCCAATCATCATATTAGAATGATTTCTGAAGGATCATGTTACACTGAAGACTGGAGTAATGATGCAGAAAAAAAATCAACTTTGATCACAGGAATAAATTACAGTTTACTATATATTCACATAGAAAACAGTTATTTTAAATTGTAATAATATTTCACAATATTACTGTTTTTACTGTATTTTTGATCAAATATATGCAGCCTTGGTGAGCAGAAGAGACTTCTTTCAAAAACATTAAAAAAAAAACTTTCAACTGTACTATATATACTTTGCTGGTAATGGGAAAGCACATACTCATATCTAGCAAGATAATACTATTATACTATAATACTACAATACTATATATCATAAAATTATCTTGATACCACAGACCCCATTTGTTACTGTTTGTTTTTGCTTGTAAGTGTGAGCATATCTAAATTACTAAAATTATTCTTTAGGTTCATACAAAAACGTCACAGATTCCTCCATCTTTAGCACAAGAGGCATCATTAGCCTCAAACATGCACATATGACGTGTACTTTGAAACTATTTTCAATGTGCTGTGATTTGGGATTTGCTAATCCTTATCCCACATGCTATATTTAGGCTGGCTAGTGTGTGATTTGTGATTCAGCCTGTAGCCGGTGTGTTGCATAAGACTGGATTAGGGTGACGTGACATTAGTGTGTGGACCATTGCCCTTCTAACCTGCATTACTCAAGGTTCACTGGTTTACAAAGAAGGCTCCTTATCATTACTTATCAAGGCACTGAACCTTATCTCAGCAGCAGATTTACTGCACAAACTGGTAAAAACAGTCAGTTTGAAGCTGTAGACGTAAAACTCAAGCCTCAAGAGCAAACAAACTGGCTGCCGGTGTCGTATGCTAGCAGACACACATTGCATCAAACACCAGCAGCTTTGAATAAATCCAAATACGTTTCCATGAGACCTCATTACGGCTCTGTGCCAAACACACAATACAGCTGCGTTGGTTTGACTGGAGTCAGGAGTGTACAGGTTATCTGACCTGTAGAGGGCCGCTGAAGTGACTGCTCTTCTCATGCCTGAGCACTTTTATGCTTCGTATCTTTAATTAGTTAAGTGGATCAGTCCTGGTTAGGGTTAATCCTTATTCCCATATGTTCACGGTACTTAGCGCCGAGGTTTGAGAGATTAAAAGGTAGAGTGCGAGTATGTGCAAAAAGATGGAAATGGTGGGAATTCCCAAACTGAAGGTGTTTTTTAAGATAACGTGTTGTTGCAGACAGATTTAGTGACTTTTCAGCATCATTACTCCAGTCTTCAGTCAGTGTCACATGATGCTTCAGAAACACTTCTAATGTGCATATTTTCTGCTCAAGAAACATTTATTGATATCGATGTTGAAATTCAGTGTTGGAAACTGATATTTTTTTTTTTTTCAGAATTCTTTGCTGAATAGAAAATTTGAAAGTTTTAATAATCTAATGCGTCCTTGTATGATGATTTCCCCTCCCAAAAATGCCAACATTGATGATCATAAATGATTGCAGCAAATCAACATAGTAGAATTATTTCTGTAGGATCATGTGACACTGGAGTAATGATGCTGAAATTTCAGCTTTGATCACAGGAATAAATTATATATTTAAAATATATTCACATATGACGATATAAAAAATATTAAACAATATTACTGTTTACTGTATTTCTGATCAAATAAATCCATAAATAAATGTTGAGCAGATGAGACTTACAAACACATTAAAAATAATAATATCAAACTTTTGCCGAGTTAAATATGATTTAACTTGTGCTTTAACTTAAGGCCTGACACTAAGGAGAATGCAAATACGACATGATGATGTCATATGCTAATTACTGCATTATGCCATCTAGTGACATTTGGCTACTTTTTGAGTAGGTTTTAGCTAATTATCACTGAAAGTGGTTGACAATAGAGGGTATATAAATATAAATAAAAAATGATTTATAAATAAATCATGTTCCTGCTCTTGTTTTGCACAATTAATTGGTAATAATTTACAGCTTTTCATCAAAATTACTTCTATGCCAACTCAACCAAGGCAGTGTGGAGAAATATGAACCATAAAGGAAATATAAGTGATCCAAATTGTCATTCTTTCAGGATTATAAACCAGATGAGGACCCAGAAATCTTTCACTCAGAGAAAACAGGCCGAGGACCTTTAGGACCGGACTGGAAAGTAAGTGGCTCCATTTAATTAATTTATCAGACATTTATTATTAGTTCCCCTATTAACTCTATTCTATATGAAGATCTTGTGTGATTTCTCCCTGAACAGAAAGAGCTCTTAGCCAAGCCAGACGCCCCTCGTATGTGTGCGTACAAACTAGTCACTGTCAAGTTCAAGTGGTGGGGCCTTCAAACCAAAATAGAAAACTTCATCCACAAGGTAACAATCGACGCCCATTCAAACTAGCGCTTAGCATCTTTATCATTTATTCACCCATGTTGTTTTTCCAATCACGTATGGGACACAAAAAGAGATATTTAGTGGTCTAAAGCGCTCTTTTTCATGTGAGCACTCATGTGATGTATTATTAAAGCAATAAGGGCTTTACTAGAACAGGTTTTCATACTTAAATGTTAAACAAACACATTATTTTTCCCATATTCTCCATTGTTGCAGCTCCTCTCTTCCCAGTCTGTCAGTAACGCTCTGTTTAGAGCCTGTCTCTATGAAGCTCCTCCTTCTGAAAAGTACACTGTGCTCTGATTGGTCGGCTGGAGCAGTGTGTTGTGATTGCTCAAGAGCTTCTAGTGTTTGGGAAATGTCCCGCCCCTTACCGTAACCGCCAGTTTCAACACACTACTAACTCACTCAACCAGGCCCCGCCCCTTTATTGTGTGTATGAAACATCGAACAGCAACATTACACACTAATGAAGATGAAAAGAAAACACAATATAGGACCTCTTAAACTATGGCAAGTTGTGTTGTGCCAAATTTGACGTTAATTATATCAAGCATTTGTCTTCTCATTGACATCAAACCTGGAGTGATGCATCTCAAATTTGAATGAGATTTGAGATGTGTGTTTGTGTTTGATAATTCCCTCTGTATTCTTCCAATCTCACAATGCTTTTCAATAACACTGACTTTTTTTTCATCTGTGTTTGCAGCAAGAGAAGAGAATCTTTACCAACTTCCACCGTCAGCTCTTCTGTTGGATTGACAGCTGGGTGGAGCTCACCATGGCAGACATCCGCAGGATGGAGGAGCAGACGCAGCGAGAGCTGGAAGAGGTGAGAAGGGCATTATGGTCTGAAGCACGTACAGTTTCCTCCATTGCATTTGCTCCCACCCATCCATGGCAGACCTCCTCATTCCCAGCAGTTCACATCATGAAACGCTATTCTTTCCACATTTTGGTTTATTAATGAATGTGTATTTAAAGGCGTAGTGTGAGTTCTGTGCCTCTAGTGTCACAAAAGGGAATGGCAAAAGTGAAGAATATCATATTCATATATAAATGTCACAAACCTCTCAAAATTACAGCTCATTTTAAAAATAACGACTTGCCACAAAAAATGGCATTATGTCCAGTGAGTGAATGTTGAATTGATTCAGCAAGTGAGTTTAGACTAAAACAGTTTGAACAATTCAAAATAGCCATTTCAATGCTAGTCGAATGCCGTTGCTTCGTATGTTTCTAATTATCGAATTAGAGAGCTTTTATTTTATTTGCAGTCTTTTGTTATTAAATTCTGACTACAAGATAAATAGCATCTGGTTAGTGCACTATTGCAAGAAACAAAGTGTATTTGTGCGATACATGTACAACCTGTACATCAACTGCCTACAGTGCACATCTGGACTGATTTTATTGCGTAATATGGGTGTTTATATGTGGAATAAAACATTAGTACCTATGATATTAGCACCAGGGGTCATTATTTGACTGTAGACCTAAAATTGTAATAAATCTGCTTCTGGATGTTATTGAAAGGGTTACAGATTTGAGCTATATTGGGTTTTTTACCGCTGGTCACTGCTGGCAGCGTTCTCGTATTCTCTATTTTCAGTTGTGTTTTTGTTGAACGCGTCCCAGCTCAAGTGTATAGTATTTGGCCCAGATTCTTTCCTCTACCCAGTAAATATGATGATCCAACGGCACGCAGTCTCTCCAAACTCTGACACGCTCTGTGATCGCTTTCAGCATGCAGCCAAGGAAAACCACAAACTCTTCACTGCCTGGGAAATATCGATCAATACATTCTCATCCAAATCCCGAAGGCGTAGTCGCTTATTAGTTTTATTCTCAAGCGACGGTTGGCCAAGACCAATAAAGTGATTCCTCAAACGTCAACCCGTCAGTCAAGTTACGAGTTATATCTTTGTCCTAACCAGTTCATCTGTAATTGCCTTCAGTTGTTAAGGCTGGCATTTATAAAACAAGCAGTATATGTAGTAAAACTTTATATTAAACAAACAGTTTTTTACACCGCTACTATACGGTTGCCAAGCAGAAAATATGTATTTGGACTAATATTTGACGAATCAAGTTTGCTTTGGCTTTGCCGTGCTTTACAAAAACCTTCCAGGGTATATGTTTTTTCAAAATCTCTTTTATGGAAATTATGGTGAATATATTTCCAGTGAGGATTATGTCAACATTAACCCATTCAGTGCCTCTTCGCTGACATTAAACTGTTAAATGGGGTAATCTCACGAAAACGGTCATGAATGCATCATATTTCTCACTGAAATTAAGAAAATGAAGCATATTTTTAGACCATTCATATATTAATATATATTTTTGTGTATATATATTTTTTTGTATATATTTTTTGTATTCTGAAATGTAAAAATGTTGCCATTGAATGTTGCCAGAGAATTAGGTTATTTTATTTTATATATATATATATATATATATATATATATATATAATTTATAATATTTGTTGGTTTTGCCCACACAGCGTGATTATTACTGTATTACAAAAAATAAATTGGTTTTATTTTATTTTTTTTGGGGGGGGTTAGCTTTTTTTTTATGTACTATTTTATTGCTATGAAAATGTCTCGGTGCAAAAGATCTGGTGAAAATTTTAATTATTTTTTTTTTTATGTAAAAATAAAAACTTTCTCAAATCCCAGCTTATATACAGTAGACTTCAGTAGGTAGGTTGATTCCCATAAAAATGATGACTTGGCCATTTCTACCTGCATTGATTCAGATATGCTTTTATGTTCTGGCGTTGCCCAGTTTGAGGTTTCCTGACACTTTTCTTCCAGGTCGACGCCAGAAAGTGGAAAGATTGCACCTAACGGCATGTTTTGTTTCTAGATGCGTCAAAAGGGATCCATACGAGGCACAACGGCAGCCGATGAGTAGCCGAATCCTTTTTAGTAACACAAGGCAGGTGGAGAGACTCCGTAAGGAAAAGCAGTCGCTCCGTCGCTCACTCTTTCTCACGTTCTTTTCATCCGCCGCCACCCACTAACCCATCACTTCACTGCCTCCATTTCAGCTAACCACAACTAACTTTTCTTCTGGTGCTCTTCTCTCAGCTGATGTGTGGGCCAGCATAACCCGAGTAAAATTGTTAGTCATTTTAGACAAACTCTTGGCTGAACCGCCCGATAACATTCGCTCAGGCCAGAGGAAAATAGTGCCTCAACGGCGCAAATTAAAAGCAGGTGTTAGCAGCTCCTTGAAAAAGCCTCATCTGCAACTTCTAATGGTTTTAGACTCCAGTTGAAAGGTAAAAGGTTTTTTTTTTAGACGTTCTTGATGTTTAAAGCAAGTGTGGTGGCCAACGGTTGTAGTTTCCAAAAGCAGCGTTCTTCTGTGAAGTTGTTGATCTCTCTAAATGAAGGCAGGTTTGTGATGTTTACAGGAGCAGCTGCAATGGCCTTTTTCTTTTCCGTTATTCTCATCCTAAAGGGTTAGTGCATGCAAACAGAGTTATTTACTTCCATCCTGTCATTCCAAACGGCTCCACATGACTTGCTTTCTTCCATGGAGTTTTTTTTAATCTCGACGTTTGTTTTCTGTACAATGAAAGCATACAGTGATCACATGCTATCAATCTCTGTAATAGCAACATAAAAGAAGTTTATATGATTTATGTGCTATATTTTAAGTATTCTCATTTTGCTCTCAAATGTTAATATTCAAATATGGAAATCCAGTGGAGATTTGAGAGATAGGAAATATTTGCAGAGAATGAACACTTAAATTTCGGTTTGTTCTAGGGGTGTAACGATACCCTCATGTCATGATTCGATACATATCACGATACTGAACTCGCGATATGATATAATTGCGATACTCCAAGACATATGATAAATCGTTGTTAAAAAATATGATTAAACTGCTAAATTTTATATTATATTGTGTGTGTAAATCAATAGACTTTGAATTGGTGCTGGAAACTCAATGCACAGGATAATAGAGACACCAGAATAACAATATTCATGATTTTGAAGCTAAGCATGTTTGCACTCTTTCACTGACTAGATATAGTTAAAATAATGTAGGCCACTTTTTCAATCGTTTGGCATTATCAGGACCCACAAATATTCCACCATTGTATTATTATACATTATATTCAACATTATATGTAGTAGTTTAATGTAGTACTGTCACTAAAACTCTGAAAACTTGCATTTTTTTCCTCACACAGTAATTTTTGTGTGAACTATACACAATACAGATTGTCATTATCCACGATACATATTATTTAATTTTTGTATTGCGATATATTGTGACACTCCTATTTTGTTCATCTCATAAAAGGTGTCAGTGAGCTCAGATGACTTGTGCTATAGTGCATGTGTTGTATGGACTGCTATTGTAGTCACTGTATACTTTCATTGTATTCAAATGAGCAACCTGAATGCTCCTTTAATAAGAAAGAAACTCATGCAGGTTTGGAACGATAATAAAAGATGACAGAACTTTTGATTGAGTGAACTATTCCTTTATTGCCGTATTGGTCGTGTGTGTTGCACGTCTTTCAGAGTTGCATGAATCTTGTGCTGATCATGCAGCGTCTCTGTTAATTTTATAGACTTCCTTCTTCTGGAGAGAAATTGAGCGTCTGTTGAGAGTCAGAATGAAGCACAGCCGCTTCATATTTGTTATTCTCCCTCCCTCTGCGTTTGGCTGCGCTGTAAAACGATCTGGAAGAGATGAGACTCTCCTCGGCCGCTCTTTCCAAGCGTCTCTGCCCAAACTTGTGTTTTTTTTTCTCTCCCCTCCTTCATTTCTCATTTCTGTTCATCGCTCCATTGCTGCTTCTTGGTTTCTAATCACGGCTTTTGTGTTTGTTGATTTTTCCAGAGTGTGTTTGTATTCGGCGCATGTGAGCGTGTGTGTTTCTGCTCTCTGATTTGAGTGAGCGTGCGTTCGTACACGTTTGAGTGTGAAAAAAAAAATGTCTTGTATTCACACTAACCAGGCACGATGAAAACGAAATGCTGCAACGATGCCACAAAATCATGGCACATCAGAAGTAATTAGTAGTGTTTATTAAGGCACTACTATTGTTAGTCAAACTTAGTGTTATTGATTCGAACAAATCTTGTACTCAAAGTATTAAATTTAAACTTTAAAATCGCCCAACATTGTTTGTACTGCAGATGTGAATGATTCCTCAAATCTGCATATTAAGTGATGAGACTTAAACCTTTTCACTTGTAGATGATAAAACGGGTGAAAAACCTATCTAGAGACTTGAGGAGGAACTTGGAAACAGCCCAGCATAGTATATAAAAAAAAAAGTTATTTTAGTATTATTTTTATACTGTTATATTATTTTTACTATTATAATATTTTATAGTATTAATATTTTGAATTGGCTTTTGTTTTCGGTTTACTTTTTTTAAGTTTTAGTAACTTTATTTGCTTTTGTTAATTACAGTAATTACAGTTAGTCATTCTAGTACATCTACTTATTTGTAGTTTATATTTCGGTAACACTTTACAATTAAGGTTTAATTTGTTTGTAAATATTTAACTACACTATTAAACTTGAAGAAACAATGAAAAACACCACAGCATTTGTTAATCTTAGTTAATTTACACATTTTTTTTAAATCGAAAGTTTTATTTGTTTACATTAATGTATTGTGAACAAACAAGGAAAACTTTTATTTTTATTACCTGAAATAAGTCAAATGTAGGCTAAATATTGGATGGAAAACACTTAAAACTAACAAACTAATTGAAATGTTGGTTAAAGGTGGGGTATGTGATTTGGAAAACGACCAGCAGATTTTGAAAATACACAATTCAAATGGTCCTACCTTCTTTCCTCCAACGCTGGCTCTGACTCCACCCATTCGAAGAACATGGACGCGCAATCATGCACGAGCGAAAACTCAGATGCGCGAGAGATTGTACTGACGATTTACTCCTAATCATGGAACCGGCTTTACTGACGAGATGCGCATGCGTCACGAGCTTTGAGTATGCGCACGAAGGGGGTCACGCGCGCTGGGGGGAGGGGGTGTGGTGCGACCGTTTGATTGACGAACTTACTGTCCAATGAATCCAGGTGGTCTTGGAAATGATTGGCTGGAGTTTTTCGAGTCCCGTCCGTTCCACAGATGATTAAATTGCTTAATTTTCATTTCAGTGCTTCTAACTCAGTGGCTGTAGGAATAGGTGGGTTAGGAATAGGATTTCAAGTTATTTTGAAAAAATGGACAAAAAAAGAATCACATACCCCACCTTTAATGGATTAGCTAACATTAACTAGCAAGCAATATTTATTTTACAGCATTTATTATTTTTGCTAATGTTAAAGAATTTAGTTAAAAATAAGCAACTTTATAGTGTTCCGCTAAAAATGTAAAGTTGGTTTAATGTTCGGCAGGATTTTAGACCAAATAAAAAAAAAAATATATATATATATATATATATATATATATATTCTGTAGGATTTTAAACCAATGAAAAATCTTAATACTCTTAGAAAACCAGTGTTATGTTATTTTTATACTATTGTTATTTTTACTATTGTAGTGTTATATAGTATTTTAAATTAGCTTTTTATGTTTTGAGTTTAATATTTTCGACCAATGAGATTCCACTGTAACCAAATTAAAACCAATCGGTTGTCACATGATAGGCATTCACGTTATCACTGCCTGGTTAGCGCGTGATGGTGGAATGATTCATGTTTGCCTTTATTAGCTTGGCTTCAATCACGCATTAGAAAAGGTTCCTAACGGTCACTGTTTTTTTCTCTCACACCTGTAGCTTCGTAAAACTGGTCAGGTTCGAGGCACCAGTGCTGCTCACGAACAATGAGGCAAAACTACAAGAATCCAACCATGATGACGCTTGACGAAAGATATCAACGCATCCAACTAACCGGCCGGCGGCGCCGTCGTCCTCCTCCACCAGACAGCAGAATGACACAATGATCAGTAGTACTGGACAGGGTGGACACACTTGTGCGCTGGACAAGACTTGACCTGTTTTCTAGATTCAGGCATGTTGATCCAGTGACTATCACCACTTTGTTAGGACGTTTAGAAATGTCAGAGTATTGCTGTATGGTTGTGTTATTCTATTTCAGAAAAAAAACGACTTAATTTTGGCAGGCATCGGACCAATTATTTGTTTGGTTATATTTTTTCATAATGGTTCAGATCTTTACTTTTCCTGTCTGTGTTTTAGTCTTTTCCCTTCAGATGAAGCACTTTCTTTTTGTTTCCTAATCAAGGGTTTTTAATTTGTCGTATCTGCATAGTCCTGCTTACCATCTCTTGTTTTTCTAGGAAAACTTGTGATGCTTGCACGGCATGCACATTTGTGCGCAAAAACACACGTCCACCTCACAGAATTTATTTATTTTGTCTGCGAGTGGCTTTTGCATGAGCTCAGGCATGTTTTTAAGAGGGTCTCCGAGACCCTTCATGTGACGCAACCCCCCTCAGGACTCTTTAGTTGAACATGGTTCTCCTCTCCAAAATCCAGACTAATTACCGGAGCAAATCGCTGCTGCTTTTTTATTTTTCGAGTAGCTTTAGGACAGGCGAAGTGCTTTTATATGGCTAATCTACCTGTAACGCTTCAGGGTTCCCACGCTCACAGAAAACCTGGAGATATCAGGGAAATGTTGTGATTTCCAGGCCTGGAAAAGTCTCAGTCTCGGTTCATTACATGTGTGGATGCAGGGAATAATTTCATTTAGTCCCTCAAGCACAAAACGCAGTTATAATAGCGCTGTTGCAATGCACGTAGTTCTTAGTGGTTTCAAAAGCAGAAATGTGAATCTAAATGGCCATTTTTGAGGTGTAACTACTTTTCCAGGTGGATGAATCTCTGGTTACGGATGTAACTTCTTGTGAGCAGCGCTTTGCTGATCCTTTTCTGGTATCCTTGCGCATATTATGCAAATATTACTGGCGTTGTCATGACAGCTAATTTAAATTCGCTACACAAGCACAGTCAGTAAGAGATTGTATTGCAGAAGGCTCATGTTTGTGCCTGTAGTTTTTTTTTGAGGGGCCCTGAATTCTTGTATTACACGCTTTACTGTAATTGCATTTTTTGCAAGGGACAAACTGAAATTTTCTCTGATTTACAATGTGCTTGTATTGAACCCAGGACATTTCTTTAATGAAATGTAAGGCATGCATACAGTAGTGGTCAACAGTGATGTCCGGCTCAGGAAAGTTGACATCTTCATCCTTTATTCAAATATAGTTACAAATTAAAGATTTTGTAAGCATATTGTGTAGTTGTGCTTGGAGTCGATTGTTTTATTTGTGATTATAATGCAATGAAACATGACAAATTGTGTGGGAATAATTTTTGACTCTCATACAAAGAAATTATGAACGCGTGCAAAAACAAGAGAGAACCAACTAAATATTAATAACTGATTATGTTATAGTCAATGTGAGCTTTTTTTTTTTCTATGCACTTTCTTGTTTGCATAGTAAAATAAAACCTGTAGCTGGAGTTTGCCTTTTTTGCCAAATAATGTTGTCAGATAAATACTGTAACCAAGTTTAGTTTTGTTCTTCCATAATATTTTAAAGAAATCTAAAATATTTTCCTCACATTTTGGTTTAATCGAACTCGTAGGGTCATTAAAAACAAATATCCCCTATGGACATCACTTTTGGCCACTACTGTATCTATATAATTATTGTATTTATATAGTGAATATAAGTGTGTATGAAATGATCGCCTGTAAGCGTCGTGGGAACCCTGAGCTCTGCACCTGAATGTGTGTGTCGATGCCTCAACAGATGCTTAGGACAAAGAGGAGAGCTTTATAAACGCTTTTCAAAGAGCTTGATATTTGTATAGTTTCTATATATCGTACCAGGTCAGATCTGAGCGAGGATGTGCATGTAGAATAATTCTACTTCCTGTCCTCCTCGTCTCTGGCCGTCCTGCACCAGCTCAGATCATCCAGCCTAGCAAAAAGAGTCTGTTTTATCTTCTCGTTCATAGTAGCAGGTTTTTAAAGTGTGTGCGGTTCTCCAGAGGAGACATCGACGATTATTATGGTATACTGTGGCCAGTGCATTAGTGTCTGTTTTTCATGAACAGCTGACGGTTGCAGTTTGCACATTTGAAACGTGAGTCTCATTGTGATTGTCCAGGTAGTGTTTCACATTTGCAATAGTTTTAATGGAAAAGAGTTTCTCACTGGATTGCATGTATTGCTTCTCAACGTCCCTTTCATTTCAAGGTCCACAAATGTCCACACGATCATGCATCTTGTCATACGACGGGCTTCGGCCTTCATTTCAGTCAAGGTGACATTATAGTGCACCTGCGTTTCTTTTTCTTATAGGTCTTTGGTGTTCTGATGGGAGGAAGTAAGGTTTTGATTTTTCCTTTTTCGTATGTTCTCTAGAGCAATCAGTGCACTGACGTCTGTTCGGCAGACACGAATACTGTCTCGAGTCTCACGGATCGTGTGTTTACTTTTGTACACGTACAGGGCTTTTAGGCTAGCGGGGTGGGCATGGGGATCGTTCAGAGATAACGAATCAATCATGTATTGTAATCTAAGCTTGGAGATTTTTTTTTTCTTGGGGAATTACTCAATGCTGTTACTGTCTTTTTCTGTTTGAAAATCAGGTGAAATATCAGCGAATGTACAATGGTGTGATTTTATTCTGTTTATTTTTTTTTCCCCTGCAGCTTATAAATTGAACAATTAACGGTATATCTAATAAATTTCGACACCAGTCGTGCTTGGGATTTTATTTTGAGTTTTCTTTAACTTTGAGTTTCATGCTTTAATTAATGTCTTGTCACAGTCATGGAAAACCTTGAATTATCAGTTCATTTTAAAACTGCTTTTTAGGCCTGGAACATCATGAAATGTTTTTCTGCACTGATAATATTTATTAGGCTTAAATATCCGGTTACACTTTTGCAGTAAATAACATCAGTAAATGCATTAAAGTCCCTCTTTAGTCAATAATTGTATCCCTTAAACTTATTTTTGATCACCAAACTGACATTTAAATGTTTTCTTTGAACAATTCGTCATGCCTTAAAATATCTTGAATGTAACTTTACACCATTGCCTCATTTAGTATATGGTTCAATGAATGTGCAAATGAGCCCCGCCTCCACTCACTCAGCTCAGAGATCCACACGTTGATCTGATTGGTTACAAGGTAGTTTGTGACGTCAGAAACACCAGCGATTTCAAACCGTGTTTTTGAGACTGTCTTTGGTTCACTGCAGTTTTAAGGAGAAAATACTCAGCAATGCTGTCGACTTATGAATTTACACATGGTTTGTCTTAAAGCATATTAAAAACAACACAGACATATAAACAACAATTAAAAACTTGATGTTCACCCCAGGGGGACTTTAATTAACAAGCAATGCATTTGTTACAGTATTTATTCATCTTTGTTTACGTTAGTTAATAAAAATAACTGTTCATTGTTTGTCAGGGTAAGTCAGTTAAATAATGTTAACAGAAAACAACTTTTGATTTTAACTATGTTTGTAAATGTTTAAATTAACGTTAAATGGATAGTTTACCCAAAAATGAAAATTGTCATAATTTACTCACCCTCAAGTTGTTCCAAAAAAGAAGATGATATTTTGAAGAATATGGGGAACCAAAGAGTTGATGACTTCCATAGACATTCTTCAAAATATTTTCTTTTGTGTTCAACAGAAGGAAGAAATTCATTCGGTTTCTGGAACAACTTGAAGGTGAGGAAATGATGACAGACTTTTAATTTTTGGGTGAACTATCCCTTTAACTAAGATTAATACATGCTTTAGAGGTATTTCTCATTGTTATTTCATGTTAACTAATGTAGTTTACAAAATTAACCTTATTGTAAAGTGTTTCCAAATATTTAAACCCAGTCTTAATCGTCAGTATAAAGGTGATGGGACCTTAAATGCTCCATTTTACATGCTACATTTGTGGTCACTGAAGTCTAATGGGATTTTTCCTAGTTTTCCTCTGTTTCTGTCTGACAGCAGCACTAGATGGCACTGTTCCTCTTTGTCAAAGAAACAGGTAATGATTTGATTATGAAGGCCAGAGGGACCTACAAAATGCGTCTTATAGCTCTCCATTTACTATCCCTCTATTAGTTTAATTTCTTCAGTCATACCTATCAATAAATGGCCACTTATATTTCACCATAAAACCTTTTAGTAGCCTAATGGTTGTGGTTTGTGAGAGACAGTCTATTTGTAGTATAAGGTTTTTATTTCTACAATTTCTTAATTACTATGCATTAAAAAGCTTTTGTTGTAAAGATAAATAATTTGACCCATGCTGCAGCAATGAGTTCTAAAAATACATCACAATCACCGGTTACTTACAGGAAATTAACCCACATTCATTATCTCTGGCTGCCATTCGTCACAGCTTGAAAATGAAGCCTGTTTCATGCATCTGCTAATTTACTAATTAACTGATGCATATTTACTACATTATCTGTGCATAAAGGAATATGGCTATTTGAAGGATTTGGGAATGACTGAATATTTACACTGAAGCGTTTTAAATGATAAAAAATGTAAATTAGAGATCTAGTATTTCACACAGAATTAAGCATTGACATATTTTTCCTAGGCGTCATATTTTTCTTTACATGTTTTTATAATATGTAGCTTTGTGGGTGGAAAAAATCATCCCAGGGTTATTAAAAAATCTATAGATACTATTTTATATGTACAGAATTAATACAGCTAAATCTAGTTTTGATATTTTTATCAGCTGTTATTGATACATATACCTAGAAATCTAGATCTCCTATTTGTGAAAGACGTTTAAGACCTAGACGTGTTGTTTCTTATTAACCTATTATATTGTATTAATACGTTTTACATCTCTTTTAGGCTTCCTTAAGCAAAGCCCCGCCCCTTGTGCGTCAAGCCCCGCCCTGGTGCACGAAGCCCCGCCCCCTGCGCATGTGTGCCTGTGTCGGCATTGGTGAGGAATCAGCGCTGGAACAGATGAGGGAATGTCAAACTTGTTGCCGATGCCCGCGGCTCAACACATCCGACACACAAGGATAAATGAGAAAATCTTCCTGGAGCCAGAACTATTTGATGGAAAAGCGCGTACAGTACGGACAATATTAAAGAAATTGCCGATTAATTTTATGTGCTAAATGCATTTCATACTGTGGCAACAAAAGGGATCCTGGGCTCTCCAGTTTATAAACGCGCGCTTACCCACAGCGGCGCATTGGGTCTCCTCGGAGGACTGAACGCACGCGCGAAGTTCTCCTCAGAGGACCCCTGATTTGATGCATTTATTTACTCTTTGTGAATGCATGATAGTGTTTTAAATATAGAATAATTCGTCGGGATCGCGCGCATTGCATTGGAGATGTGAACATGGGACATGTGCTACGCGCACTGCTTTGCACTCCTCTGGATATGTGTTGAACGACTTGGGGACGTTACGCATCGAATAATGATGTAAACGAGGAGTTTTATTAAGATGCACGTTTTCCAGGATCGTTGCATTAAGGATATCCATAGAGGACTTCGCGTTTTTATGCTTGTGCTGGATTTGAGGTACTTCCAACTGCTATCTGATCTCTTACTTTCGCATCATTTCATATTTATCAAAATGCACATGCATGTGAAACGAAAACTTTATATTTTTTTTAATGATTAATTGTGTTGTTGAAATTATAGAATTATTTGGGTTATTAAATAAGCTCTTAATGTGTTCTTCTAGGAGACATAAAAATAATAATAATAATATTTGAAAATACAAAAAATGGATTGGTTGATTTAATTTGATCTCTTTTTTTATTTGCAGTGACAAACAAACAAAAGGAGTTTAATCCCTGTAGAGTGAAAATGAACTCAAATTATAACAGTGCCGGATTTCATATGAAAGGGCCGTCGGTAGCTGTGGAGCCGATGATGGGTCCCCTAAATGAATCCCCTATGCAGGGACTCAACTTTGTCTCAAATAGAGACCAGTATGGATTCCAGACTCATGGCCATGGAGATATGCTCACTATGGGAGTTCAGCCACAACATCAACTCCACATGCAAGGACCGTTCAACCATCAAGCTCCTAACCACGAGCAGCATTCACATCTGTATCAGGACAGTGTCCCCTCTTGCCTGCATGGGGACCGACACATGGGTTTCAACAGCAGCAATGCAGGTCACCCTCATATGTTTGAAGGAGGATTTGGTCAGCAGCTCGCAGAGGCGCAGTCGCGAGAATGCATTTCACAGCAACAGCATCAACAGAGAATGGCGGCCATGCCTGAGTTTCAACCGCACGGCCATCCGAACGGTAACAATGCGGTTCCAGCTCCATGTCTTCCACTAGACCAGTCACCGAACCGCGCCGCTTCGTTCCACGGCCTGCCGTCCTCCTCCCCTGAAACCCACAGACTTGAACATTACAGGCTTTTCCCACAGGGCAGGATGGCGGGATCCGAGCACTGTTTTCCCTGTGATCCTCTGACGGGGAATTTCGATATGACAGGATTCTCCACCCCGGATAATTCAGAGCACAAACTGCCCTATTGTGAAACGGGGAACCAAGTAGCAGGGGGTCCTTTTTCCACTTGTAATCGAACTGGTTCCCGAGGGCCCATGATGGGCGGCTCGAAAGTCGACCAGCAGCTACCTCAGCAAAACGTGTTTTCGGACCGATTCGGGAACAGAGGGAAAATTGATCCAGGGGTTAACGCTAGACACCACCTCATGGCGCAGCAAAGACCTGGACCTGTTGCCAGGCAGAATCCTAGTTCCCCTGCACTTCCACGGTTTTATCACACGCCGGACTATGTCGCGAACAATGCAGACGTTCAAAGCGGTGGCCCGATGGTTCACGTTCAGCACGGCCACCTGGATCGGCCCATCCATAGACTGAATAACCACAACATGCATCACTTTGGGGAGCCAGTGTTTGATGTCCCCCAACTAGCCCCTCAACCCCCACATCACCCTCACCTCAGCTCACTGCCTTATTTGAATATGGCGAAAAGGCCACGGTTTGATCTCCCAAATGGCTCTGCTGGAGAGAGTTGCAGCCCCCTAAGCAACAGCTTACATAATCGGCCCAATCTTGAGAGCCACCTCTCCCCTTCAGCTTTCCCCTCTCCCATGGGGGACTTCACATCTCATGTGACGGATGGGTTTCCATCAGGCCCCCTACCTTTGAGCTCCGGCCCTCAGCAGCAGCAGCAACAACAACAGCAACGCCGGCAAAACGCAGCGATGATTATCAAACAAATGGCATCGAGAAGCCAGCAACAGAGAATGAGGCAACCCGACCTGCAACAGCTAAGTCTCCACGGGGACGTCACATCAAACGGCATGGTCTGCCGAGGCCCTCTGGGTAATGTGTCTCAGTCCAATTTCGAGAAGAAGCATAATAATTTTCATGGAAACTTTGACAGCCCCCACCTACCTCAAGAAAACTCATGGTTTCCTGAGCCACAACAGCATTGTAGAGAAACAAACACGCATGCCTTGGAGCAGGCGGAGAACGGACACAATATTATTTTTAGACAAGGCATCACAAGCATGGACATGCAGTCTTTGAATTCTCCCGGAGCGCATCATCCATTCGAGAATAATGTCAGCAATCCTCTGCAGATGCAGTCTCCTGATGAGAGCAACATGCAGTCGGACAGGAGGCCGGCGGAATTCGGAGGAATGGCGATGAGAAGGCAACACAGTTTCCCTCCTGGAGGGCCGAGTCAACAGGGAGCCCCCCAGAGCAATCCTCCAGGATTTAGCTCCTCTCCAGGGAACTATCCCGCCCATCCCGAGTACCTCTCCAGCCAGCACCTGTCAGTCAATAAGCTTGGGGCCCTCTCTTTGGGGAATTTGAACAAAGGCAGTACAAAAGACAGTGTGTTTGGCCAAAGCTGTCTGGCAGCTCTTTCCACGGCCTGCCAGAATATGATCGCCAGCCTTGGGGCCCCAAACCTCAATGTGACTTTTAATAAGAAAAGTCAAAATGAGGCCAAACGCAAAGCAGGTCAGGTTGAGCAGGACATAAATAGCAGTGGCAGTGGCGGCCCAGGGGCAGAGTATTTCCAGAGCAATGCTTCTCAGAATAGTCAAACTCCTTGCTCTGGGAATAACAACAACAATACGACGACAGGTCAAAGTGGTACGGGCCACATGCCGAAAAGGGAAGCGAGCACCCTCTCCCCGAATGACAACATGGAGTCTGGATGTGAGGGGAAAATGGCAACAGGCAAGGGAAGAGGGAAGAAGAGGCGAGACAGTGGGCACATCAGTCCTGGAAACTTCTCTCCACCATGCGGTGCTGGAAACCCCGTCGTGAGTCCGAGTCAACAGGGTTCAGCTTTGAGTATAGGCTTGGAAAGCCGAGGGAAGACCCCGGAGAGGTCGCTGGTCTCCCCTTCTTTTGGTAAACCCGATCTCGCCACCTCAATGGACAGTGGAATTCAAAGCGTTGGCAAATCGGATGGCGTTTCACCATGCATGGATTATTTAGATGAAGCAAGCCCAAACTACAGCACCGAGGACCCGAGGCCTTGCAGAGCGGGCGTGAAGTGTAACTCTGAAAACAGGGCGGGTTACAGTGACGCCCCGTGCATGGATCAGGTGCGGACGCCGCTGAGCAACACGGGCCAGGACGAGGTTCATCCTCTGGAGATTTTGCAGGCTCAGATCCAGTTGCAAAGGCAGCAGTTCAGCATCTCCGAGGACCAGCCGATGGGAGGGAAAACGGGGAAAAAGGCAGAGTGCCAGGCCGGTCTGAACGGAGAGTGCGCCTTGGCCACTTCTAGCCCGGTCACAGGCAAGGGCTCAGTGAATACCATTGACCTTGACTCTCTCATGACAGAGCAACATGCCACCTGGTATGTCCCTGGAAACAAGGCTCTGATAGAGGACCCCAGTAATGACAAGTGCCTGGGATTCTGGGATCGAGCACGGGGCCAGAGTGACAACAAAGAAGGTAAACTTCATTGACTTGCAGTGAGAGCTTGATGAATTGGTGTTTTTATGGACTGTTGAGTTTACTTTGATGGCTTAATGGTTGAATAATGAACAACCCAAGGTAGCTTAACCTCAGGCACAGGGACCCATTTACAACTAATCTGTCACCCAGAAGTGAGCTTTAATTAGCACACTTTAAAACACTCAGTCTTCAGCTGACAGAAAACAGGAAGCAAAATAATAATTAACCCACTGACAGCAAAGAAAGTTTGTTGGGCTCTGCAATTTGCAATACAAATTGCAATTTTATTATATATGTCAAATATATGTGTTTGTGTGTGTTAGTGAAATTAGTAGCACTAGCATGAAAAAACACTGCTATTAATACTTTTATAGCAGTCATGATTAATAGTAGTATTAATATTTCTGACATTATTAAACATTTTATATTATATTAAACAAGTACACAAGACATGCAAGTGACTACAATAGCTTCAATGTTAAACTCTACATTTTAGGAGTCTAACATTATGTAAACTGAATATTTATCTTGCACAGAGAGGATCTGTAATTAACATTTTAATGAGAGTGAAGTGCATTCAGATCTCAACTACAGATCCTTTTTTGTGTTTTAAATTTAAGTACAAATATACTGGAATCAAAACATTCAGTAAGGAGCAGTTTTATTCTGTAAACAGTGCTGCGTTTAGAAAATATGTCTCCAGTGTTTAATATGTTCCTGGGTAGCGTAAGTGTTTTTACCCCAGGCTTTCTTATCAAATTATTTACTAGAAACTTTACACGGCTGTTCAGATGTATTGTCAATGGTGTAAAATATCAGTCAAGAGCATCGTAGGTCACGCAGCTCCAGTTCCTTGAACTTCTCGTTGAATGCCACCGCAAAGACATGGGTGTTATTGCGTTATTTTGGAAACAAACATTGTCTAAGGAGGTTAGTGCAGCCAAGTTTGCATTTAATTTGAGTACAGGCACGTTAGAGCTCGCAGTGGCGTTATTAACCCGTGAGGCCTGATAACAATGTGGTGTGAGAGTTAAACGCAGGCATCGGGCGCCGCGCCAGGCCAAGATTCAGTGTGGTTTTAACTCCAAATTCTCCTTCCTGTCACTTTATGCTTCTTGATTGGTCCCGTCGGTCCTGTAATTGCGCGGCATCAGATATGTCATAATCAGACGTGTGGCATCATATTCATGAGGGGATGTGTTTGATTTTCTGGATAGTTGAGAGGAGGGTCGAAATTATTTTCTTTACAGGAATATCTCAAGCGCTTGTAACTTAAAACTTCCTAAAGCTTTGACACAGCCAGTTGCACTGTATTCCCTTCACAACAAACACACCAGAGACCATGAATCTGGTTTTTGCATTTATATCTATTTCAATCTTTTGCACCGGGTATTGAGTTTTGTTTTATTTAAAAAAAAAATGACATGTTTTTTTTTTTTTTCAGAAATGCTGTAGCCTTCTCTCTGTGCACATTTGAGTTTTTGCAGCAGTTTTGATCACTTTAGCTGTTTGTATTTTGTTATATGCTTTTTATTTTTATTTTATATTTATGTGTGTGTGTGTGTGTGTATATATATATATATATACATACACACACACACACACCTTCTTGTATTTTATTTTTTTTAAATTCCATCATTACCAGCTAAATGAAGATATTTTATCGTTTAAAAACTGCAATAATTTCAGGAGCGTGATCTTGACCAAATCTAGAACAGATGTAAGTTGCAAAAAAGCATGCTATCAGAATGCAGTCCGATCAAAAAGTCCTAGCTATCTCCAACTCTGAGCATTTTTTTTTCACTATTTTGCCTAATAAATGGAGAAGGTTGTCAGATGCTGTCGGATATTCTGACAGCTTTGTGGCTCTGAGAATAAACACTAAAGGCCAGAACAGACAGAAAACAAAGGAGAAGATGCAATGGTCTCCTGGGAAAACGACTCAAAACAACACTCCAGAAACAGGCTGAGAACACAGGTATAGGGATGCGTTTTGTGAGGAAGGGACGTCAGTGATGTGAGGAGAAAAGAGGGCTTGATATCTGTGTGCAAAATATCAGCAAACAGTGTACACCACAAACGCTGTGTAACTTGCAGATCCTTTGCAAAAATAAGCTTCAATGTCTTTGAACATTTCCCTGTTTGTCAGAAAAGGTAGATATCTCAGTGGCTCATTTGTAAGCAGTGTGCAAGTTGCATATCCTAAAATAACCATCCATAGCTTTGAACGTTTTCCTCATCTATCATAAGTACTCAGTTGTTTTCATCTGTTGTAATTGTGGTCGTCATTTGCATACAGTACGGGCTGTTTATAATTAAATTCATTCAGCTAATATCTCCCGTTTGCATGATCGATAGCAATTTGAGCGTTACATGTGCAGATGCACACCTTTTTGTGGGAGTGTTTGTTTGCAGAGCAGAATTAATTAGTGTCTTCTCGTGTCCGTGTGATACACTGCATTTTTCCGTGAGGAATGTCAGGGTGGAAACGAGAAAAAAAAAAAAAAAACATGTACTTGTCTTGGCATGTATTGAATTCCGCTTTAGCATTTTGTCAAGGGACAGGCCTGTATCGTCAGAGATGCATCACTTTGATTTGTGCATCATCTCTCCATGCTAAACATTAAGGAGCAGTTGACCTAATAATATAAACTCTCTCACTGTTTACTCACCAGCCCTGTATGATTATTAGGTTACATTTTATTTTAAGGTGTCTGTGTTAGTGTAATAATATAGTAGTGAGTAATAAGTAGTGAGTAATAATAATTAACTACTATAATGTACTTACTATAGGGCTAGTGTTTTAGGTTAGTTGCTTGTAATGAAGCACAATTTATAGTAATAGTAACTACTTGTAATGTGTGTAACAGACACTGTAAAATAAAGTGTTAAAATATATTATTATTATTATTATTATGTGAAGCACAAAAGGAGACACTAGGAAGAATGTCCAAGCTGCTATTTTCAATCAAATCAAAAATGCATGGTGATATTTTTTTTAAATACAGCCAATCTATGACATAAAAGTGTTATAATCTATCACTGAAAATTCCCTTCAGAACTCTCTTTATTATATTTGATCACCCAGCTGTAATCTGCTAAATGCAACTAAAATGTTTTTAAGATATTATAAACATTAACATCACAATTTCCTGTAAAGCTGCTCTAAAACGGAATTCTAATTAGAATACATGGTTAATAGTGAGAATTGAACCCTAATCTAAAGTGTGACAGAAAATGTTAATAATATTTGAATAAAGGGTAAAGATGGCAATTTTTCTTTAGCCAGACTCTATTTTGGCCACTACTGTATACTGTTTTCGAAACGATACACAAATACATTTCATTTCTAGTCAGCGTTTTTTTAATTGAACGCAAGAATGTTGCAGGGGAAAATCTTTGTGTTAAACAGAAACATGAACAAGTTTATTTGCATAGCACTTTTCACAACTCGTATTGTTTCAAAGCAGCTTTACAGAACATGCTTGTTTCAGTGTTGCAATTAAAATAAGTTTGAATGACTTGAGGTCAGTAAATAACGACACAATTTTATTTTTTGTGTTTAAAAAAAAACCCACAGTGCCTTAAACGCCCAGAACCGTTACGGATAGATCATCCCTCAAGCCCAGAGCCAAGATGCAAATTTTCCGTGTCACCTCATATGTTGTTGTAGTCATACGTGTCTCGAAGATCATTAATGTTTCGTCTTAGCCACCCCACCCACAGAAACATAAACCAACGGGTTTCTCCCCCCTCGTTTGTAAGTGAGCAGAGCCTGCCTGTGAACGGCATATAGAGCAGAAGGGTGTTGCTTTTCCATGCGTAGGCTTTAGTGCATGTGTTTCGCTGGCCAAGAGAACCCTTCTAAGAGCCAGACAGAGCAGTCAGCCATCCAGACAGACTGGGCCCCACAGCTGGCCCTCGTTCCCAGTCCTTCCCCTCTTCCAGATTCAGGCCCGGCGCTCATGAAGGCGATCCCTGTCCACGGGTGAGGGGGGGAATCGGCCCCGGGGCTCTGATGTGAAACTCCTTTAGTGCTCTGGGCCCTCGAAAACTGTGAAAAGCTCTTTCATATCCCTTGGCCTGGGTCCCGCGCTCTCTTTAGAATATTTTAGAATAATTTCATTCTAATTTGTCAATGGAAATTCAAACCATATAACAGCATATAAAAACAGGTTCTAGAGGGACTAGTTTATGTAAAAGAGCGTGCCGGTGCCAAGCTATTTCCACGCTCTTGTGTGGGGAGGAACCCACTGCGTCCCCTGCAGTTCTGCTGGCTGCTGTTGAGAGACTCGCAATATAAGCGCTTCACAATGATATGGACACAATCCTGGCGTTTGAGTAATGAAGTCTGCACTGTCGGGATGATTTGCAAGAAGATGGGGTTCATAGGAACAGTTCTGGCGAAAATTAACGGTTACATGCGCAAAAGAGAGTTTGAAGAGTATCCTGGCTGCTCTTTTCCATATAAAGTGAACCGTGAACGGGCACTGGGAATAAAAAGTGGCCATTTTTTTAATGACTCTACTATTTCCATCAAATTATGAGGAAAGAACGAGACCCTAAACTTGGTTGAGGTAATTATCTGATTAATTAATTATCTGGCAAACTACAGCTACAAAAAGAATGCATAGAAAAACAAAAAGCTCATATTGACTACAACATGATCAATTCATTTTTTGTTGGTTCTCGCTTGTTTTTGCACGTGTTCATAATTTCTGTTTGGCCAAAAAGTGTCATGCAATTTGGCATTATATAACAAATAAAACAATCGACTCCAAGCACAACTACGCAATATGCTTGCAATAACTCTAAGAAAATCTGGTAACACTTTAGTTTAGGGTCCAATTCTCACTATTAACTAGTTGCTTATTATCATGCATATTTCTGGGATATTGTCTGTTTATTAGTACTTACTGTATAAAGCAGATATTAATGCCATATTCTGCATGATCATATTCTACATCCCTTAATACATCCCTTAGTAATCCTTACTAACTATTAATAAACAAAAGTTGTTGTTAATAGTTAGTTAACAGTGAGAATTGGATTGGACTCTAATCTAAAGTGTGACCGAATTTTTTTTTTTTATAATATTTGAATAAAAGGTAAAGATGGCAATTTTCCTTGGCCGGACTCTATTTTGGCCACTACTGTATACTGTGTTTTAAAGAGCCTTGTTGAGAGAGAAAAAAAAAACACACAGACAAGTCACATCAGTGTGTTTAAATCACATGATATTATTACATTCAGGAATTATGTGAAATACCAGAACATTAAATGTTTTCAAACATTATAAACACTATAAACTTGTATTTTGGTTCCCTTGAATCCACAACAAATTCTTTAAGTTTAACAGAATTCACAACAAACAGGAATGAAAAAGATATGGTTACACTTTATATTAAGGTGACGTAGTTACACTTTACAACATGTACTTACAATATTAATAACAGTAAATTATGCATAATTGCCAGTAACTAACCCTAAACCAAATCTTAAGTACATTGTTAATATATATATTACTCAGTACTTATTTGAGGAAGTACAATGTAACTGTTTAATCTTAAAACCAAATACATTTATAAAAAAAGCAAATTCATACTAAACCAATTTATTGAAAGCGAAACTGTGGGAAATGTGCATTTCAGATAAAGTTATGCTGATGTGCGTCTCTCATTCGGCACAAATACAGATGTTATGCTATGCTTGACATTAATTACATTAAATAAGTCACTTTGGAAAGCAAGTCACAGACTTGTATAAAATGACTTGTATTTCAGAAATATAGTGTGCAAAACATTTTATAGCTTTCATCATATGGAAAAGACTGGCCAGGATATGAGAGTCTGTAAATTATGACAGAGTTTGTATTCCTTAAGTCACTGAAATGTGTCAACCTTGCGTATGTTTAATTCCAAACATCAGTGATGTGATTTTAATCAGTTTTTCCCTTGTATCTCCTCACAGGACATGGGTAGGAGCGCTCCTCTGATGGCTCTCCTTAGCGTATTACTGAAAAAAAAGGTAAGACAATCAAATCTATCAGATATATCAATCACTCCGGTTTAAGAAGTATTTTTTTTAAAAAGAATTGATGACTTTTAACTCAGACCTACCCTGAGCTCTTGAGGTTAAGTGATTTTTGCTTGTTTGAAAAATTTTTGTGTTTACTAGCCATATTCTCTGTGAAGAACTAAGAAATGATCCACCAATCAGAGAACGCACTGTTACCATGGAAACAGAATTTGCTCCAAAAAAGCTCATCAGTCGCCGCCCACTCCCATGAAGCATTGCGGATGATGTAATCGAGTCCGCCTCCTCACACTCTAAAACTACTTGTATATCGGAATATTTTGCAATAAACATAAAATATAATGATTTAAAACATACTGATTATGATATATTTACAAATACATATGTTGTGCATAATACATTTTATAATAATGTTACTTTTAAAGATACTATTATAGTTTCTATTAATAATTTGAGTTTTGAGTTTTATTTATAAATTTTCTGTTTTAGTTTTAATTTTAGTTGAAGTTTTATTTTTTTGTCATTTTTATTAGTTGTGTACTATTTTATTTTGTAATAATTTTATTTTGGCACATCAATTTAAACAAAATAGAATAAATATTTATCATAATCATTTAAAGTAAACAAAATGTTTTCATTTAGTGTTACACATATATATATATATATATATATATATATAAGCATTGTGTATATATATACATTTGTTTGTCTTGTTGTTTTTTTTTGGTAACTGATAACCCTGATATGATTATAAAATATTTAGTTTTATACTAATTATAAATAATTTAAGTCAATAGTTTTATATTGTACCAATGTTTTCATCATTCGCAGTGCATTATGGGATATGTTATTGCGTTCAATCAGAGTTTGTAATATTATGGTTTATCTCAGATCTTGTTGGTTTGCTTCAAGGCTTAATTTCTTAATTTTATTTTTAAATGAGAAAATTACTCCAGGAACGAAGGCCGTGCCATGATCTGTACCGACTCGCTCAATTTCCACGGAACGATCCGCAGACGTGGTGCCATCTGTCTCCCGCCGTTCGAGCGCCGGCTCCCGTTGATATTCCCGCGAGCCGTCGGGGGCGACTCCATGGCGACGGGATGATTGACATGTGTCGCGTCTCTCCACAGGTGCTGCTCGATCTCGCGGTGAGGGTGGGGGTGGGACCTGGAGGAAACCACCCGCGGTGTCCGGAAAACCTCGGGACGCGGGGATGGGGGTGGGATGAGGGGCCCCTGCTGTTCCTCTCACTTCCAGATGCGACTTAAACTCATCCAGAACAACTCCAACCACTTTGGGACCTCGCTGGCTGCTTTCCGTAACTGTAAGGATGATGATGGCTGGCTTGGTGTTTTCCAACAGTAATTGGATATTTTTTTATTATTTTTTTTTTTTTTACTAGCCCCAGAGAAGCCACAAAGCTCTCCGGGTATCCGTAGAGCAAGTCTTCGGGCCAAAAAAACCTCTGTAGATTGACTGGAGAGAGGAGAGACAATGGGATACAGGAAATACACAAGCACACCAGACTGGAATCTTGGACAGCGAGGCTCAATTGCTTTTAGTGTATTTTTATCTTCTAAAGCCGTTTTTGCTGGGATTACCTCATTTTTTAAAGACTTGCAAGTGAGGGTTTAACTAGTTAGTACAAGAGCGTGCCGCTCTCTCTATAAATATTTATTATCCCTGTTTGTTCAACAAAGCTCCTTTATCGGTGTCCAAAGGAGAGCATCTTTTCGGTTATGTTATGATTTAGAACTCCTCGGAATTCTCAGTAAAGACAGAATTCCGTCACACGAGTTCTAAAGCTTCCCGTTCTCCGAGGTCTTCAGCACAGTCTCCATGTGTCTGTGGTGGGTCAACCTTTTGACTTTAAAAGGCCAGTGGGGGTTCTGTCCTCTCCCTACTGTTTTTGGAAATTTGATATTCACCCTGAGAACATCCCTTTGTGACCTGCCTGGCCGGCATCGGAATGCCATTGTTTCAAGTCGAAACTCTCCTTTGCTTGGGTTTTCCCTCTTTACCAAGCCTCCATTGAGACCCTGAGCTTCCCTCTGCCTTTAAACCAACTGATGGTGAATATGTTTAGTCGGAATTGGCAGGCTATTCAAGCGAGGACAATAGTTGAAGACAAAAGACTTTCCTTTTAAGAAAATAGGTTTTCTTCTAGGAGAGAAAAAGGTCTTTAACCAATTTTTTGGTCTTCAACACCTCTCTGTTTCCTTGTTCTACCTCCTTTCTCCATTTTTTTCTTTCATTATTGTGATATACACGAAGCTTAAAGTGAAGTTATTTGTGCCCGCAGAGTTGTTTTTTTTGTAAATAACCTGTATATTATGAATCACTTATTAACAATAAATATGTTGTAAATTATGCCTTTTCCTCCGAATGTTCTGTTCTGAAACCTCAGCTGTCATCTCATTAAATATTTTCCTATGAATTGTGGCGTTCTTCCCGTGAGAGAAGCTAAATTAGCACGCTCTCTCTATAGCAAGGGCTACCGCTTGACGGTCCTAACTTGTTTTAAAAAGCGCTTTCTGTATGATTAGAGCCATTTTTGTTTGATTAGGGGGCACTGGGTTCGAGATATGCCTGAGAAATGCCTTCTTTATGTTTACCCTGAACTAATCTTAAACAGTGGGAAAATAGTTTCAACCGGGAGCACTAGAGAGAGAGAGAGAGAGAGAGAAGTCAAACGAGGAGACTGTTTATGAAATGCTCGGCTACAAATCTCCAGTGGTTTGGACGGGCTTGGAGACTGCTGAAGTCTCTGGAGTATTGAACGTGATTACTCCGGTATTCTTTGCGTAAATCATTGCTTATTGATAGTGGAACTCGTTCAAGGATGTGAAGTGAAATTTCGAGCATACAGTGCAATAGTTATTGTGTTTGCAAATCAACTAAGGGCCGTTTCCAAACCTCACGCTTCCTAGAAGAATGTATAATGTGCATGTGTATGCACACAACATGTGATGATTACACTAAAAAGATGTTATAGTTCACTGCTCCTCAACTGGTTTTGTTTCAGGACTCGTATTGAACAGAAACACAATATTGAAATGTAGTAATATTACCATGAACTGCACAGGCCCCAGACGAATATGCAAAATGATTAACATGGCATGGAATAAACAACTTTGTAAATGCATAAACATCAGCAGAAATGTGAGCTACCAGCCAAATACTTGAAACAAACACCGGACATTGTGTTAGCTGTATTGAGTAACATGACAAAAAAAATGTGTGTGTGTTTATGTATATATATATATATATATATATATATATATATATATATATATATATATATATATATATATATATATATGGATGGTCACACTCTAGTTTAGGGTCCAATTCTTACTATTAACTACCACTTTTGCCTCAATAAACTCCTAATTACTGTTAATTAATAGTTAGTAATGTAGTTGTTATGTTTAGGTATTGGGTGAATTAAGGGATGTAGAATATGATCATGCAGAATAAGGCATAATAAATTGGACCCTAAACTAAAGTGTTACCATATTTCATGCATGAGTTTAAAGGATTAAAAGATAATTTAGATGGTGTTTTTTCTCTCTTTTACAAGTTGATAATACTCATTTTATTAGCCTAAATATGCATCATTATATAAGTAGTTGCATTTTATGATCTGCGTTCAGCATTGCTGTTAATAATCAGACCTGCAACAGATTTTTTTGTTGCACTTTATTTTGCAGTACATGTACTTACAGTGTACTTAAGAAAGTACTAGGTAATATAAGCTAACTACCAGGGGTTTAGGGGTAGATTCAGGTTTAGTACCTAGCTATAACCCAGTTATTGTAATTGCTATAAGTACATAATATGTACATGCGGAACAGGACTGTAAAATAAATTGCAACCAAAAAAAATATTTTTTTTGTTGTTGTACCCCACCAGTTGTAAGTTAGTCACTTGATTTTCAAACTAGAGATTTGAGAAATCACATAAATTCAACAAAAACTCATGCATTAAACCAGATAAATGCTACGTTTCAGTTGCGATGTCACAGTGTTGTATCATCAGTCGAGTGTTTTGTGCCCTTTACACGTCTTTGATATTTGCGTCTCTGTTCCAGCGCAAGGAGTCAATACCACTGCGATTCTGATTCCCAAGTGTGACGCACCGTCTCAGAGACGGAATCTCTAACAGGAAACGCAGTCTGAAAAATGTCCTAGTGCAGTTAGGCCGAAGGTGCATTTTCTTTGGCTGGCGCCAGACATTCTTGCTCTTGTTTTTCCAATTTACTGGAGCTACAGTGAGACAGTTTTCCCATTTGGAGATGACTGCAAACCTCTGCTTTTACAATTGTTGATTATCATTATGAGAGCTGCTTTTACTACAAACTCATTTGTTTTCGGCGTTGCATCAGTCATCGACAGCATGAAAAAATGTTTGTCGATTTAAAGCACAGACAAGACAAGTTTATAAATGCTTAAATTAGATCTGCACATTTTAAGAGTTGGGTTCAATCGATCACTGAACTCTGTGTTTTAATTAATCCGCCCTCCTGATGTCATTACGTCTCACTTAAGCTTATTAAAAACTGATTTGATTTGTTCTGCATCCAACATTAAGCCGTTTGGCTCTTCCAGGCAAGATAGCGCTCGAGCTCTTCAAACCTGCGGCGCATGTTTGTTTAAGACGCCAATCGCTTTGCCGTTCCCCAGCGCGTGTGTTGGCCGGAGCTCGACCACATGGTTTAGTCCTCACATACATGTTAATATGCAACACAAGTGGCTCTAAAATTGCAGGCCTTTGAGAGCTTTGACAGTCTGTGCATTCATTCAGTCCCAAAGCAGGTTTTCCTATTCATCTCCCCTCACAGAGGAACACCATGGTGGGGCTGCTGGAGAACGGGAGAGAAAGTGGAGGAGGAGAAGGAGGGGTATCTAAGCCCAGCTTGGCTTCAAGAATGGGATTCAGCAATTGGTGTGCAAATGGCAGTGTCTCCCACAGTCCAGCGATCCCCAAGGAGCCCAACAGTGGAGGGCCACTGGCTTGGGTCTCTTGTCTGTCCTCTGAATTTTTCATAGGTCAGCCTTCACAATGCACACTTAAATAGCTGGGCAGAGCCGATGGAAATCAGCATAGAGAGAGAAAGAGGGAGAAAATCCACCCCCCACCCCTTGAACAATGGGAATAAACAAAGATTTTGCTATCTTTTTAAAGAGAGCTCATCCAAAAGCAAGCTGCTTGAAAAGAGAGAGACGTTTCTTCTTCAGGAGAGCATGAGGAAAGGGGGATGGAGAGGATCTCTTGTGCTTGGGAATGCTTCGCAATCTTTATAATTTTTTCTTTCGGTCCCCGTTAGGGTGGACGCGTACCCGGGTCGCCTGAAACTTCCTTTTGTTTGGGCTCTATGGGCCGAGGAACCCGGTGGCATTGGCTGCTTCAGGCTGCTTGGATTCACTTAACGCTTCTATTATCTCTAATGGTTTTAGATGGGTTGTAAAGACTTCCATGTGCCTTATCTGGCTGGGCGGTGGGAGGGAGACCACAAGACGTAATTGACTGATTGTTATATAGAGCCTTCATTGAGAAAGTAAAAGCGCTAAATGTCATTGAAGACATATACTAACATTTGCATTTGCATTAAATATGTGCATGCGAAGTGTGCCGCTGATTTATCTGGCAGGTCGTAGATCATTCTGACCAGCGGCCCTCCGCTGGTTTTGCTTCAGGATCCTGGTTTTAAATTGGATATCAAGTCGTGACTCAATATGAGAACCAAATTATTTATGGTGAAATGTTTTCTTTGAAAAAAATGCAAGCATGTCAATACCTGGAGTTCTCTAACCGTTAGCGTTCCCATTCATCAGCTTGGCTGGAAACACTGCATGCAACTTTTGCACATTGTTTTAGTCAATCACCTAAGTCGTAAATGTCATGTGACTAATTGCCTTGCATTTATTACGTCCTGACAGTGCTGATTGACTGATGGCACCACGAGACCTTCATTAGCGACTATTCTGAGCTGTGACGTCAATTTGCTATGATGAAATGCTTACATTTACATTTATGCATTCTGGCATATACTGTTATCCAGGTATGCATTTTATAAGTTGCACATACATTTAGCAGATGTTTTTATCCAAAGAGCCTTATATTGCATTGTATTGGAGTCCCTGAAAGCTGAATCTATTGTTTGAACTACATTTATATATATTTGCATTTTTATTGTTTTATTATTATTATTTTACAATATGTTGCTTGCAAAACATTTGGCCAGAATGCACTCCTGTCATTTTGGATAAATGCAAATGCATAAATATGTAATATAATGATGTTTGCAGCGCAGTGTTCATTCTCATTTGGATGTAATTTGGTTCGTATTTTCTTTTATCCTGGATATTTTTGTTCAGGTTGGCATTCACTGGCTTCTACCAAGTTACAGATGATTTCAACCTTTAACGATACAGAAATCGTTTAAGCCTAATTTTTTATGCATTTGGCAGATGCTTGTATATCAAAAGCTACTTACACTGAAGGTGTTCAACTTTTTATGCATTATTCGGGTTGAACACCGTTTCACTTTTTGTGACCCTTTCCAAACAGACCTGCAAGGCATTTTTGGGTCGTGACCCACCGGTTGAGGACCGCTCATGATCCAGACCATATGGATATGGATTTGGTGGACCCCCTTCCCCCCTCGAGCTTGACTTGTGGCTCTTGGTCGGTTGCCGTACGTATGACTCAACATGGCTTGGGATTCAGGGGTGGAAACATCAATACAGCTTTTTCTTTTCGCCTCTTTTCTCTCTTTTTCACTCCCTTTCCCTCCAATTCCTCAAAGCCCCCCACCTTTAGCTGCTGGCTGACCTCTCCTTGTCTCCGAGAGAAGGCCTCAGCGTGTCAGGAGCTGGGGGTCTGTGATGGACTGAAAAAAGCAGCTGTGCTGACGGCCCACTGAGCGTCCCCCCCCCCCACACACACACACACACACCGAGCGAAGGCCTCCTGCCGTCGTCTTCTGCCAGGCAGCTGCGAACTCCTCGCTGTAACCCGAGACTCATTCAGCTCCCTGAGCTTTGATTAGTGCAGGAAAACTCAGCTCCTTTTGGACCAAATCTGCGCTATCAATGCCTCAACACCTCAGACTTGTAGTTGATTCCTTTAGTGAGGGGGGAAACATATACAATTATCTCAAAAATCATTACAGTATAGCCTACCTGTGATTGTGTATCAGTTGAACTTGTTTTTAGTGCATTGCTATGCAGTTGCGCACTGATACTGAAGAGCCCATCCTTATGTCTCTTATTGTGCGCCAGGTTAAAATTGTAAGCCTGGTCACTTAAATCTCTAGCCCTAACTAGCAATAGTAATTAGTTTCTACAAACCATTCAAACAGCCTGCATTTTGTCTAATGGACCTAATGAAGGATGCTTTTATTAGTTAATTGGGTAACACTTTACAATAAGTTCCATTTGTTAACATTAGTTTGCATGATTTAACAATGAACAATACTTCTAAAGCATTTATTAATCTTGTAGCTATTGTATCTGCTAGCAATGAACAGTTAATAACAATAGTTTTGGGTCCAATTCTCACTATGAACTAGTTGCTTATTAGCATGCATATTACTAGGATATATTGTCTTTTTATTAGTACTTATAAAACGCATATTAATGCCTTATTCTGCATGGCCATATTCTACATCCCTAATCCACCTAATACATAAACTTAACAACTACCTCAATAACTATTAATAAGCAGTAATTAAGAGTTTATTGAGGCAAAAGTTGTGGTTAATAGTACCGTATTTTCCGCACTATAAGGCGCACCGGATTATAAGGCGCACCTTCAATGAATGACCTATTTTAGAACATTTTTCATATATAGGGCGCACCGGATTATAAGGCGCATAGATACTGCAGTCAAACGTTTGACTGGGTTTGCGTTATGCATCCACTAGATGTGCTAAAGGGAATGCAGCGAGTGCGCGGCGCCGGAGGCGAGTAACTTACTTTATTAGTAAAGCATGAGCGCGCTGGGGCGGGCCCGTAACTTACATTCGCAGCCTGACTCATATGAGTATTCATGTGCGGCGACTCGCTGACAGCAACAGCTGGCTGTTTTGAATGAGACGACCCGGTTACTGTGAACGGGGAGCGCTTTATGAACATTCTGTGACGCGCGAGCAGCGCCGGGGACAGTGTGTCTGTTCGGGTGTCTGTTCGTGTGTAAACATGAGCGAGAGTTTGCAGGCGAATTTAATAACGCAGAGCGTTATTAACCAATTGATCCAATTAACCAACTGATCCATATATAAGGCGCTCTGGATTATAAGGCGCACTGTCGTTTTTTGAGAAAATTAAAGGCTTTTAAGTGCGCCTTATAGTGCGGAAAATACGGTAAGTTAAAAGTGAGAATTGGACCCTAAACTAAAATGTGACAAAAACAATTAATAAAAATCTATGTGAGTGAGTGAGTGATTAGTTAGTGCATGAACTAATGTTAACTAATTTTACCTTATTGTTACCAAAAATGATAAGTCTGGTCACTTAAAGCACTAACCCTAACACAATAGTAATTAAGTTGCTACAAACCATTAAAACACCATCATCAGCCTGCATTTAGACTAATGAACTATATGTGAATAATGAATTTTAGGTAATTTGATAACACTTTACAATAAATTTAATTAACCACATTAGTTACATGAACTAACAAGAATAAATATTTGTAAAGCATTTAAAGGGGTGGTATAATGCCCTTTTCACAAGATGTTAAATGTCTTTGATGTCCCCAGAGTGTGTATGTGAAGTTTTAGCTCAAAATACCCCACAGATATTTTTATATAGCATGTTAAAGTTGTCACTTTTTGAGCGTGAGCAAAAACGCACTGTTTTGTGTCTGTTCCTTTAAATGCAAATGAGCTGCTGCTCGCGGCACAGAGGGCGGAGCTTCAACAGTTTATGTAATTTTACCTCACACAGACATGCACTGAAAATTTCTAAAACTTTTAGCCTTTTATGTTCAAACCGGAGTCAGATGATGTCAATAATGGAGAGACTCAAGAAGAAGTGAGACATGAAGAATGCAACAGGACATTTCTGAATGGTTAGTTGATGAATTTATGTAGCTGATGTGTAGTTGTCTTCTAGTCATTGATTAGCATATTCTGTCTTGATAATCGATAAATCGTGTTCAGGGGGCGGGGTTTATGTAAATTCTATGGTTAGTGATGTCACTAACCCGGGAGGAATGTCGTGTAGTCCCTACCAGCCATTTGTTGTAGTCCTTAAACAACAATTTCTTTAAAAGCAAATATCTCCCTTTGCTTTGAACTTTGAGCATTGTAACTTTGCAGATGTTGTTTATGCTCAAACAGCAACATAACACAATAACTAAAGTTAGAAAAGTGAAATCATAATCAACCACCGCTTTTAATAATCTCAGTTAATGTTAATTTCAACTTTAACTACTGCATTACTTAAATCAAAAGTTGTATCTGTTAATTATTTAATGGACATGAGATAATTAACAGTTAACAACAAAGATGAATCAATACTGGGACACATGTATTGTTCATTGTTAGTTAATGCATTATTTAGTAAGAAATAAGAAATGTATTTAATGAACACTGCTATTGCCGCTGTTAGCATTAAACTACTGGATTCTATGCGGTACAATGCTTTTTACCACAGTTGAAAGGCATGATCTTGTTGTTTTAGTGTTTATTGCTTCGGTAAGGGTTAAATGCACAATAACTGTCAAATCAACGAGTGAAACGGGCTTGTTTCTACAGGTGTGTGCTGAATTCTAGCAGTGCTGCAATGGAGCAGCTTTCCTTTTGCTTTCAGACTCCGTTTTTAAAGATAAATGCAAAATTTAAGTCGACATCTCTACTCACTCGTTTATGTTTATGACTCTGAAGTCTCTGGCTGATTGAAACTCGTAGCCAGCGCTACAAAGAGATCCAGCGAAATGCAAACAGTCCATTTGCCTGGCTCTCAGATAAACCCCAGCAGAGAGGTGCTTGATGATTAATTAATCAGCGAACTGGCAGTCTTGACTGAATAATTCATCCCGTTCCCTGTCTGTAATTTCTGCATCTCCATATTAGATTCCGGATCTAACGGGAAGCGGCGAGGTTACCTGCTCCGTGGCCCCTGTCATTCACATGCTTAATGAGATGACAGACTCAAAAGTATCTGATTCACTTTCTAAAAGAATTAACCCAAACCTTTACAAATTGGCTCAGCTGACGCAATGCCTGACACAACAAACGTGCATGCATGGTGAAAACGCTCTTAATTACTACTAATTATCCATCTCAGCTAATTAATGGCTACCCCGCTGGGTCACTCATTAGAGTCTGTGCGTTTCGCATTGACTCCAGGCTTTACATTACAATAGAGTGGCTTTCTAGGTCCACGCCGGGCCGCTGTCGAAGCTTTACTCTACTAGTTGACTTTCGGCAGGTAGGTTACCTGATAAGGAGGCTGGAGACAGAGACCTGAGGCTGAAACATTAGCCGTTACGGAGTAAGAAAGCCAATCCGCTGCTGGGGGGAAGCGAGTGGCACTAGGCGTATCAGATCAAAGGAAATGATATTGGGACATGCATGGCTTTAAACCACCTGACATGCACGGGTTATGCATATGCCAGTGCTAAACTCTTGCATATTCCCTGCAGGAAAAAAAAAACTGGCGAGGCTGGTCGGGCATCCATCATGGTCTTTTGTGGTAAAGGTGGTCCACCACAGAAGTCTTGTTAGTTAAGCTAATTAAGAAGCCTGGTGAGGTCACCAGCTGGTGAGTTTAAGAAAAATAATTATAAAATGCATTAAGGTCGTTGTTTTTTATGTTTGCTATATTAAAACTATATTTTCTTTTTGATATATAATGATATAATTAAAGGAAAAAAATGCTTAATGCATTAAAGTGTGTGTGTGTATATATATATATATATATATATATATACACACACATTTTAATGCATTAAGCATTTTTTTAATAAATATATATATATATATATACATAACTTTTTAAATGGTATAGCAAAAATAAATAAATATATATATATATATATATTTATTTATTTATTTTTGCTATACCATTAAAAAGTTTGGGGTCAGTATGATTTTCTTATTATTTGAAAGAAATTAATACTTTTATTCAGCAAGGATGCATTGAATTGATCAAAAGTAACAGTAAATACATTTATAATGTTACAAAAGTTTCCATTTCTAATAAATAATTAACTTTCTATTCATCATTATCAGATCTTGGGGCCCACAGTTTCCCCTGAAATATGACGCAGCACAACTGTTTTCAACATTCATAATCAGAAGTGTTTCTTGAGCAGCAAATCATCATATTAGAATGATTTGTGAAGGATCATGTGACACTGAAGACTGGAGTAATGATGCTGAAAATTCAGCTTTGATCAATTACATTACATACACAGTGTTCAGCCACTGCTTGATGTGTAATTTATAAAATCAGGGACGTGAAGCAAAACCAGTTGAGAATCACTGAACACAAGTCTTTTTAGCACATTCGTTTCAAGGGACTCGACACGGGGCCACTTGGCATCCTATCAAGCCTAAGAGCTTAAAAGGGATCATATTGTGGCGAGTTGGTGGTCGGATCAGCGTTGGATTTCCTCTCTTTCTCTTCCAATGAGAGTGTTTGTGTTTGCTGTCTATGTACTCTTGACGTAGCTCGTGTAATTAGACTATTAGCGGCGCTCGTGTTTCAGGGTCACGGCTCCATCGTCTTGTCTGCCGTTGGCTGAGGTCCAGTGAGACGGGAAGCACCTTGATGAATGTGTTGTCCCATCATTTAGCAATCCGTTTAACCACAGACAGAGCTAAATCCACTGGCACCGACGCGGCGTGTTGACAGCGACGACGCTCAACTGGTGCGCTCTGTGAATCCCAACAACCTGTGCCACTATTGTCTTCCCTCGGATCTCTCTGAAATAATTCAGGCACAGCAATATACCGAGATCACCTCGTCTAAAATACCTACATTTCTATATTTTAACAGACAAATGTGACCGTATTCAGCCACTGCTTGATGTCAAATATAGAAAATCAGGGTCGAGAAGCAAAACCAGTTGAGAATCACTGAACACAAATTAATGACCCTCTATGTTTTTCTTTTTACAGTACAGCATCTAAAGCAGTGCTTCCCAACTAGAACGTTTTTTATGTGTTTTTTAATGACCAATCACATTATCATGATTGTAATCGTTAGTGTTCCTATTCGTCGTCGTCTTCTGCTCTTGAGGTCTATGGCTCGTGGGAAAGTTATGAAATTTGGCACACGGATAGAGGGCCATCTGGACTGTCACCACAGCGAATTTGGAGTCTCTAACTCAATCCCTCTAGCGCCACCAACTGTTCGATGTTTCACTCACGTTTATGTTAATAACTTTTTAACCTTTAGAGCTAGAAACAAAATACGGCGCAATATGACTTGATTATGACATAATTTTCCGTCATTAATTTTTCCGCCATGTAGAATTTTCTGAAAAAACTACATTTTCAAACTCCTCCTATTCAAGCTGATTTGTCAAACCGTCCGTGCGAACGAATTCGGCGAAGAGCACGCCAAAATGGATGTGAGGCTATATCTCCGTAGCATTTTTGCATATTCTGACCAAACTTGGTGTATGTTATGACAACCGTGATCTGAGATTACCTGTACAGTTTCGGCGCAGTGCCATCTAGTGGTCAGGAGATATGCAAAATTACTCTTTTTGCTTATAACTTCTGAATGGTTTGGTCAAAAATCACACAACTGGTCTCTTTAGATTTGGTGCAGCATGTGAGTCGAACGATACCCAAATTTGACCATTTTGGGCATTTTGAATTTTATCGTAAAATACTATATTTTACAAATCGCATTGGCGTATCTTTACGAAACTCGGCATGTGTCTTTGACACTGTGCCCTGAATGTACTCAAAAACGTTCGGGGCAGCGCCACAAAAAAAATGTCAAAAATGCTAATAACTTTTGATTAAAGCTTCAGTCCGTAACTTTTTTTGTGTTAAAAATGTACAGACCATGCTGGCAAAATGCTATGGATTTCATGTCAATAGACGAAACCGTTTTTGTATATCGTATCAACAAAGTTGATAACATGATGCCAAAACGACTGTATCTCTGCAATGCTTTGGCATATTGACACCAAACTTTGCATGTGTCATTATCGCCTTACTCTGACCACACCACATCAATCTGGTCACAGCGCCACCTATTGGTCAAAAGTGATAATCCATTAAATCAAATTACTGGTGACTATATTTATGATTTTTTTTTTCAGCGATTTTGCCTAAAATCATCTTAATGTGTTTTTAATTGCCCTTTGTTGCAGTTGGTCTGATGCTCCCAGCCGTGCTTGCATGACTTATCATGCCTTCTTTGTGCTTGGCCCCTTAATGGCTGCTTGCAGCTATATTTTGTTTTTTCTTGATGTATGTGTTGTCCCATCATTTAGCCATTTAACTGCAGACAGTGCTAAATCCGCGTGGCATGCTGACAGTGACAATGCTCAACTGTTGCGTTCTGTGAATCCAAACAACACTTTTCACTGCACTTTTGTTTCCCCCTCCAGATCTCTGGGAAATAATTCAAGCGACACAATATACCACGTTCTCGAGATTACCTCGTCTAAAATAGCTGCTTGATACCATTTAGCGTGTGATTCTCAGCGGGACGCTAATGAGCTCCAATCTGGAGTAATCCCAGACGACCAGCCGGTTTTGACAGCCAGCCCTGCGGCTCTGGGGCTCTGGGTTCGCGGCTGTCTTACGCTTCAGAACCGAACGAAACTCAGTCTGTGGCACCCAGGAACCGGTGCACAATGGAACCATCAAAAAGCTGCCAAGCCTTATGGGAGCCCAGGGAATCGGGATGATTTCTGTTATCCTGAAGGGAATATGTTTCTTGTTCCAGCGCAATTCAGATAAATGAAATGCGTAGCGTCATAAACAAACAAAGCGATAAACCGGCCGGAGTTCCTTTACAGCTTCTCCGTGATTTAACATGAGCAATCAAGCGCAGTCAATTAAGCAGAAAGGAAAACAAATTGGGTGAGAGCACATCTTATGCGATGTCCTGCGGCAATGGGGATTGTGGGTGAAGGGGAGGCAGAGGAAGAGACAGATTTCTCTGTTAAGTAATACCGTCTCGGGGTGTAAAACTCCCCTCAGCGCTGGCTAAATTAATTCGCTCGCACTGGCGGGGGACACATCTATTATAGGCGAGTAAAACAGGCATTTTGAAACAAATTAATAGGCAATCCATGCCCACACATGCAACTCGCAGTAATTCCTCTAAAATGACTTGATTGCATTCAAACGTCCCCAAAAAGCAAGCACACAGGTGAGCTGATCGCCCCGCCGCTGGTGACAGTCCCGCTAATGACCCTCTCTCGTGGGTGAGTGGGCTGTTGTAAGAAACCACACAACCGGTGCACAAAAACAGCTCTAATTGGTCTATTTATAGTGGGACCTGGAGAAGCTCTCCTGAGAATAACGCTGTAAGCTGCTGGAATCCACTGAGGAATAGAGTCTGAGGACAGAAATGACAGTCTGCGCCAACTGCAAACAAACAAACAAACGCCCGTAATCATGCTTTATCACTGTTATTAGTTAGATAAATGATGCTTTGATTTCAATTCACAATCATGCAACATTCTCTCTGGAAAAAATCAAGCAGCTCAGTTCTCAAAATTATGTTGTGTGTACAGGATTTAGGTGTTTGTTCAGAATTTTTGGTAACACTTTATGTTATAAGGTACTTACAAATCATTTGCAAACTGTTAGTTTATATTTCATTAATATTTTATAAACTGTAGTTAATACATATACAAATAGTGAGGTGTTTATTGTGACACTGTAATTAAGAAATTATTATTGTTTAATTAGCTCATATGTGAAGAGTTAGGTAATGCTTTAACTTATTAACAGTAAATAGTTCTCACTTTAGATTAGGTCACGGAAAATGGGAAAATTACATTACGTGCCTTAAACCAATCTTTATTTGACATTAATTGGATTCATATTCAGTGATCCTTAAAATGTTTACAATAACATTAAACACACACACACACACACACACACACACACATTGGGTTTCTATGTTTTCTAGGGACTTTCCATAGACATTTTTATACTATACAAACTGTATATTCTTTCCCCTAATCCTAACTCATGTATTTTAACAACGTTATCTTTGTATGTAATTCATTTTAATGAACTCTTCATACTAATGCAATTAGTCCAATAAATGTTGTTTTAAAGCACTTAATTAATGTCATTTTCCCATTTTCCGTGATCTAATCGAAAGTGAGAACTATTTACAGATAAAACATTGTTAAACTATTATTTAACTCTTCACATATGAGCTAATTAAACAACAACACTGTTAATTACAGTGACAATGAATGAAGAACTCACTGTTTGTATAGTCTATTAATGTATTAACTACAGTTTATAAACTATTATTTAACTCTTTGCAAATACACTATAGTTATTTTAAAGTGTTACCGAATTTTATTTTATTCTTAGTCGGTTTTATTATAATGAAATTAAATGAAAAATCACCTTATTGTGTACAATAATGCACACTATTACAACTCTTAAAAGTAACTTTCCCCAACACTGTTCGTGAAGTCAACTTTAAAAGATTATCTTAAACTTTGCTTTTCTAGTTATGTGATTTAAAACTCAATTAATTTAAATTCTACTTCTGTGCATTCAAATTCTAATTGGAATTCTGGGTCCTGTTTGCTTCCTCAGTTCAAATTCAAATACACAATCATCATGATGTGAGTGTTTTAAACAGCAGTTGAATCATGCAGTGTAGAGCATCGTCACTCTCTGATGAAACTGGTGTTCAATAATGCTGATATTTACAGCAGCAGTCAGACAGACAGAGAGAGAGAGAGTGTGTGTGTGTGTGTGTGTGTGTGTGTGTGTGTGTGTGTGTGTGTGTGTGTGTGTGTGTGTGTGTGTGTGTGTGTGTGTGTGTGTGTGTGTGTGTGTGTGTGTGTCCGGTGTCATTCTGTGTCCAGTGCTCTGGGCCTCAGCGGCTCCATTTCATTACTGTTCGCCTCAGAGGAGCTAGTACATCGCCAGCTCTTTAATTTAGAGTTTAGCCAAAGGCTGTGTGTGTACACCAAATCACCAAAACACTTCTGGATTTCACTCGCACAAGACAACCTACAAGCTGGTGTGCAACTTCAACACAACTTAAAAACTCTATTTATTTTCTAATTTTATTTTCTGAATTCGTCCTGCTGGTCTTATATTATGTGTTACATATTTTTCAAACATGTAACATAAAGCCACTTTTCACCGTCCAATCAATTCCTGATGGAAAAAATGAAGTTTCTTTCTTTCTTTCCTTCCTTCCAATTGAGCCCAGTTCGGCTCTTTCTTTCTTTCTTTCTTTCTTTCTTTCTTTCTTTCTTTCTTTCTTTCTTTCTTTCTTTCTTTCTTTCTTTCTTTCTTTCTTTCTTTCTTTCTTTCTTTCTTTCTTTCTTTCTTTCTTTCTTTCTTTCTTTCTTTCTTTCTTTCTTTCTTTCTTTCTTTGAAAAAGCATCAATTTCTGATGGAAGAAATCAAGACTTTCTCTCTTTCTTTCTGTCTGTACAACAGCACACTGCATGAGGTACCAGGTCCCACAATGCAATGCACTCAAACTCCATTTTCCAGCGTAGAAGTGAAATTATGTCAGGTATGAAGACTTTAAATTATTTCACTTATTTTCTTAAGCATAAACCTCCCTGATGTTACTTGCATTTAAAAATAAACTTATGAAACAGGTTAAAGGGATTTCATTAGTGATTTTCCTCCAGGAACTCGTCTAATATCATCCAGTGGTCTGGAGCCGCATGATGTTCAGGTGAGTCATGTGGTGCAGCAATGATGTCAGATCATAATATTGTATGTGATTCATTTAGACATAAACAATGTTGGGGTAACCCATTACAAGTATTGTTGTTATTCTCAGTTATTTATTCAAATAAGTAACGCAAGTTACTTTGTTTTCCCATTTAACACGTATATATACTTTATGTATTTAATCTCACTTTATTAACCAACGTCTTTGTTGCTGTCCCTTGATAATACAATTCAATAGTAACAAACAAAAATAAACATTTTGCATTTTATTTGTTTGAGCTGCGTCCTCTGTCTTGTACCAAAAATATAACTTTTTTTGTTGTTATTAAAAAACAAACAAGCCCAGGTAAGAAAAAGTAATCCAAAAATAACATAACTTATTACTTTCCTTAAAAAGTAGCCAAGTAACACAATTAGTTACTTTTTTAGGGAGTTTATTATAAGCACACTGCAGTTTTGTCATCTGCCGCATAATTGTTCGAGTTCTTGCTTAATTGTTAAGTTCCGCATAATTGTTTGTTTTTTTTGTCAACATTCAAATTGACATTCAAATGCAACATGATGAGGTCATGTGACAACGTAGCATTCTGTGCGTTAGAAATTTTGTTAACACTACAATAAGGTTAACTACCTAGTTAACATGAACTAAGAATGAACAATACTTCTTCAGCATTTATTAATAAAGGTAATATAAGGTAATATTAATTTCAACATTTACTAATACACTATTAAAATCGAACGTTGTATTTGTTAACATTAATTAATGCACTGTGAACTAACAAACAATGAACAGCTGTATTTTTTTTATCTAACATAAACAAAGATTAATAAATACTGTAACAAATGTATTGCTCATTGAATAAACGATTTCACTTTTCTAACTTTAGTTAGTGTGTGATGTTGCTGTTTGAGCATAAACAACATCTGCAAAGTTACAGCGCTCAAAGTTCAAAGCAAACGGAGATATTTGCTTTTAAAGAAATCAATTTCTAAGGACTACAGCAAACGGCCGGTTTTGGACTACACGACATTCCTCCAGGGTTGCTGACATCAGTAACCCCAATAAACCCCTCCTCCGAGAATACGAAATAAGGGGGCGAGGCCATTTTATATTGCGTTGGAGAAGAGTTATTGTGGTATAGGAGTGTTGTTGCCGCCGCAATGTCGTCGAAACGCTGTTATTTTGTTATTTTATCAATGGTTAATTATTACCCAAATCTCGCTCTCTGTGCTGCACATTTTACGGAGGAAAGCTTCCACAATCGTGGCGAGTTCAATGCAGGATTTGCACATCGGCTTGTCCTGAAAGATGGAGCTGTTCCAACTTTAAAAACACAAGCTTTTGCTTATGGGCCACAACCTGTAAGTATGATGTATTTTTCGTCGATGTGTTTTCCTGTAATAGTTCGTATTGTTAATTGTACGTTGTAGCAAGGAAGTAAACAAATGACAACGCTGTTTGGCTCTGCTGGTTTGTTAAATGCTCATTCATACTTAACATTATCCGACAAACACCTAATGTTACAAACTTTTTTTAAATCTCGACAGCGAACTTGGAATTAGTGTAAATTATTCTTTGATTAGAGCTTTTATGTATTGTTTATCGCTTGTTTATCTACAGGCATGCTAAACATGGTTCTGTGTTTGATTTGGCTACTGCAGTAAAGCCAAAGTTTAGTGTTCGTTTTGGGTTAATAGTTCTGGCGACAGATATTTGGCTACAATCGTTCTAAAAATACAAAAGTAACGGTGCCATACAGTCAGTAACGATCACTATAGATCCGCAGTCTTTACTAAAAAAAAAAAATCCCTTTGAGGACTGTAGTATAATTTGTTAGAACGATTATATGAAATTCTTGTTTTTTGTAATACTATAATAATTAGTACTGTTAAATAACAGCGTATCTAAAAGGTAATGAGACAACAAAAAACAAACCTTTCTGAAACGTCGTTTAACAGCCGTTCTTGAACAGGTTCTGCTCGATCATCTTCACTAACATTCTCTGGGTCCGATTCGGGCTCAAATTGGTATGGTTTTATTGACGCCATCGTTTATAATACACCCAAGCACAAACTAGGCTACCGGTAAAGGTACGGGGCGAGACGTTTCCGAAAAACGTGCACTAGACGGTTAGCGAATCACAACACACTGGGCCAGCTAACCAATCTGAGCCCATTGCGTAGTTTTGAGGGACTGGCTTCATAGAACCCAGAAACCATCAGACAGTTTTTACAAGGAGGGACAGAGCAGTGTAGAATAAAGGTAAAATATATGAAAAATAATGCAATTTTTTAAAAACGATGCATGAACACGTTACAGTGCACCCCACAAACACAATCAAGCCTTTGAAAAAAATGTGTTTTACCACCCCTTTAATACATTAACTAATGTTAACTAATGAACCTTATTGTAAAGTGTTACCAAAATTTCACTTCCTGTTTTTTAAAATGTAGTTTAGTTTAACAGTCTGTTAAATCAAATACTAATCAAAGATATTCGCCTAACCTAATTAATATCGAATATGGATCTCCAGAAGGCTGGCGTTTAAGCGAGTGTGTGACATTCGTGGTGCGCTGGTCGATAGGTGTTAAGTGTTGTGTAATGGCCCTGATGAGGTCATCGTCCAGGGTTTAAAGCGCTGAGAGTGATGTGAGAGTCACTGGTGTTTAGTGGCAGTCATAAGACGGTGTCTGGCGTCGAGATGAGGCTCGCTCTCAGAATAGACTCGCTCGCTTCGCTGGGTTCTCCAGTTGGCTGATCCGAGGGCGCTGATGCAATGCAGCCAGATTAATCACAAACAGCCTCTCTCTCTCTCTCTCTCTCTATCCCTGACACCGGCCCTTACTACTTCACGACGAGTCAATCTCTGGTTTTGATTGTGCTCGGGCCGTTAGATAAAATTAAGCGAGCGCTGAGCACCCCCACCCCGCGGCCCTGAAATCATCACCTTCTACTCGCTCGCTCTGTCCTCATGCTAGTCCAAAAATACCCAGTGTACATCATGCTCATAAATACACCCACAACATTGGTGATGCACATGCCTCAGATTTCTTCCACGGGGACTAAAGTTTCTGAAATAAACCTGACCCGTGTGACACCGATGATCTCAGTCGCGACAAACCCAAACTGCTCTCGCAGGACATGGGAACACTGGAGAGCTCGAATGCATTAGGAATATGTTTTAGTATGTTAGTATCACAATTCGGTATCTAAGTACTGTATGTTTGTTTCAAGTCATTTTTATTCATAATATAGTGCTTTACACTATACATATCGTTAAAAAAAAGCTTTACCAACCTAATTGTTGCATTTAGCAGCTGGGTGATAATATAGTATTTGCGATATAAAGTAGCAGACTTTACCTTTTGGGATGATGTAAACAATCAAGCAGTTGAGACTTGTTATACAACAGGCCTTAAAAAAGGTTCAATGGGGTTCTTGACTTAATTTTCAAAGAACCCTTTATGCCAAAAAGGTTCTATATAAGGAGAAATATCTGAAGGGAACCCATATAAGGTTCTATATATATAAGTGCCTGACAGAACCCTTTAAGGTTCCGTATAGTACTTTTTCTTCTAAGAATGTTTTATGTGAGTATACTGTATATGAATATAATTGTATGTATCCAAATGTATATATTTGAGCTGTGCAATAATAGTTTACTTTCAGACAAGTGGCAAATAAATGTTCACCTTCTGAATTTCACAGAGCTGAACCACATCTACAGACCAGAATATCATGGAGTTGATCGTTTGACTTGGATCAGTAAGCAACCACATAGCAACGCCCTGGCAACGGTCTTCTATTGGCGCTTTTCCACTGCATGGTACGGTACGGCTCGCTTTAAATGGTACCACTTCTGTTGAGGTTCCAAGCGTACCGTACCGACACTAAAATGTGACGTGAAAACACTGCAGATCACTGATTGGTCAGACAAAATCATCACTACCAGCGTCATTGTATATGCGAGACATCAAACCCGCTAGATTTAAATAGCCAGTAACAGCCACCACTGTAGCACCTGTTTTAAAACTACTTGCTTGACTTGCTTGAAGAAAAAAGAAAGAAAAAAAACGAAATGGCTGAATCGTGGTCAGTGGACGAAGTGCAGACGTTCCTCTTGTTGGTTGCCGAGGAGCGGATAAACTATAACAATCAGTCTATAATCACACCCACTTTGAAGCGGTACTATCTGCAGTGGAAAAGCAAACCGAGCTAAAGCGAACCGTGCCGTGCCGAGTCGTACCACGCAGTGGAAAAGCGCCATATGGTCCTATTGTATATAGAACCCTATGGATCTTGACTCAATTTTAAAGAAACTTTCCAGGCAAAAACTTGGGTTCTATGTAAGAAGAAATTACTTAATGGTGCCGTATGTGAGATTGACAGCTAGTGGTTGAAATGGGTATTGCAGTCTAAATTCTAAATTTCTGAGATCGTTGTTTCCCCGCCCCTCTTCCTCAGACGCCACGCTCACACGGGTTGCCAGTTTGAGGAGACACACCGGGAACGAGCGCAATTGACAATGGAAGGCTAGGAGATATACACACTGTAAGTTGATGAGTTGATTTATTGATTTATAATGAGTTGATATCGCGTTTTATGTGCTCCCGTTCATAGAGATTTTTAGATGGGTGCGGAGGCTTTATAGGTCGGGTAGAATCATTTGTTCGCTGGCTTCCATAGCTGCAATATGCTGTGTTTTCCGCCATCTGGCATCCTGTAGTGGCCAAATAAAATTGGGTAAATTGGCAATGTGCGGTATGGCACAGACCAAAACAAAAACAGACATTCTGACACAGAACGCACATTTCAAAGTAAAATAACTGGCCGTAGAAGTGTTTTTCAGAGAAACGGTTATGTGAACTCAGCATTAGAGTTGGGCGGTATCCAAATTTTGATACTGTCAAACCTCCTCCTACGGTATACGGTATTACCGCGTGACTAAATAAAAATTATGACATAAAGCTCAGACAGCGTCACCAAACTGTTGGCTTGTGCCTACTAGGGATGTGTCACGATTTTCGAATATTCGATTAGTTGATTTTATTATAGAATATCGAATAAGTTGTGCGATTATTATCTATAAAAAATCCCCATGTTTTCGGTTCTTATGCGGTGACATGCTCATGTAACCAGAGGGTGGCGATGCCAATAATGCATCTAAAAGCTGTCAATCAACTCTCAGACAACAGAGGAAGATACACATTGTCTCACACCAGAGTATGTGAGCGCGGAGTGGTAATATTTCCTCCAGAGCGGAGAGCGCATTTCTGAAGATTAAGCGTCGATCGCTCAGAACGCCCGCAGTGACGTGCTGGTTAGAAAATATGTGAAATTAGGGCTGCCCGTGCACGACTAAAGTTATTTCTAGTCGACTAGTAGTAGTTCATTTAAGCCATTAGTCTAATCACATATTTATATTGATTTAATTACTTAAATATATATGGGAGAGAATGCTAAACCATAATGAGCGTTTTCGCACAAAACTAGTGTTTTCTGTCAGTGTCGGCTGCAAAGATAAAGTTGATGATGCTGACTCGCCATCTTCGCAGTAGTGAATGCGCCTATAGAGAGAAATGCACACTTCATACGAATTAGCCTACATAAGCAGAGAGTAGCCCATTTCTTGTCGTTTTTAATTGTTTTGTTTAAAAGTAGACATTTCAAGCTTTCTATAGGCCTATATAGATATACTTCTCAGGTCTGTGAGGCAAGTATCTTATACACTGAGTTTCGGTTGATTTATGAGACGCGCTCCAGTTCACACGCCGGGGCCTTCGTGTCCTGATTATATTGTCTACTATATTTGCTTATTTATTAATCCAGGCAAATTGTTGATGAAACATTGATTAAAATGAAGATACAATTTATACAAAACGAAATTCACTTTAAAGAAAGGCTTTCTACAAAACAAAACTTACAAAAGTGGTCAAAATCATGTCTGACCCATTCCAAATGTTTTCCGATATTGGGCATCCTATGATCCTATCTCGCTCATCTCATGTGGTTCCCTTTTCATTTTGCTTGAAATGCCCATCCCTACACCGTCCCTTCTCATTAGGTCGGAACCCGAAATACTGCCAAACTGCAGAAGTCGTGTTCTTCTTCGAGACCAGGTCACTCGGTGCGCGACTTGCCATCTTTCACCATCTCTCTCTCTCTCTCTTTTTTTCTCCACACTGTCACGTGATGACAACCTCACATAAGAATTTTTAGGCATTAAATAAGTAACGACAGGCCGTTGAATTATTAGAAAAATAATGTACACCCGAGGTGGTAATGCGGTCACGACGCGAAGCGGAGTGTGTAGGATTAATTTCTTACGCATCTAATCCCATGCCTCCGTTGCTAATTCCAAAACGTCATTTTAGAGTTAGTAACGGAGGTTTGAGCCACTGATAGCAGACTAATGATGGGACACACTTACGATTTGCTGAAACATTCGAAGACTGACTGTTTCCATCGACTGTAGCAGGTCTTAAACACCGACTGTGAACACAGACTGAACGCGCTGAACACGCGTTTGGGCATGATCAGTCATAAGTATCAAATTACATTCATAACTGGCCTTAGAGTAAGTGTGTCCCCGGCTTTATGCAGCAATTAGAGAGAGAGTGAGAGAGAGAGAGATGTTGCAATAATGAGACAGAAAAGCATGTGCGTCAATATTATTATTTATTTATTAATTAAATTAGTTTTAATTCGTTCATTTTTTTTTCTATTATTGACAGTAGATAACCTAATAAATGAAACACACAAAGCCCTTTTAACAAGTACCTAGGCCTATCAATAATTATTTATTTGTTATATTATCTGGAATAATTACGAAAACCTGTGCAGCAGGACTATCAATTTATTTATATATTCAGTTTAATTTTCTATTTATTATAGATAGGCCTATATACTTTATTTATTAAAATTAAAATGTATGTGTCCATTGATTGTGAAGTTAGACATCGAAAATTGCAGATCAAGCGCATGGGGCTGTATGTTTTTTCTTGTTATGAATTGTATCCTATTTTCCGTTATTACAGTTAACTACGCGCAGTGATATGGAACTGTAATGTGGTCAAACCTGCCTGAACTACTTTAGCCGTGCGTTTCCCTGAAAATAATTGCACACCTTAGAACGTTCTCAACCAATCAGAATCAAGCATTCAACAGCCCTGTAGTATAATTTATATTTAATATTTAATCCTTGTCTCCTATATAAGTGCATTGCATTTTTTTTATACTTTTTTTTTTTTAATGATCGTATTGAAACTGATACGGTTGCTATTTTAAGACCCTGCGGTATACCTTATTACCGCCCAACCCTACTCAGCATGTGAGTTTTTATGCTTTAGTACAGTCGAAAACTTACAGCACCTTTAATGTGTATTTATGTAAAATTCAGAAACCCTTGTTATTAGCGACACCTGTGGGTGTTAAGTGAACTGCAGCATTAACTATTGCTCGTGCTGGAACTCGTGCACACGTAACGTACAAGAGACTGAATGGGATTCAATTTCAATGCCATGATATACTCACGGTAAAGCTGTTTTTTGTTCTTTGCTTAGAAATAAAAATAAGTTGTAAATACCTTTGCAATGATATAGCTACTGTTTGTTACATCCCGACGCCGTCACGCTGCTGAGTGACCTGAATATGTAAAATATATTTAAAATATATTGTTCTTCGAACAAGTTTCGTGTAAAGCTGTTCACACGCAATAATAAACGCGTTTAATACATGAACATTATTTCACAAGGCCCCTTTAAAGGATTGCGTTTAAAGCTGCAGTCCCTAACTTGTTTTGTGTTAAAAAATTACAAAATGTATATAATGAGCGAGTACATCATGAATCTATTTTCCAAACCGTGTTTTTGTCTTCTCCTGAATCACTACGGTACACTTAAAATAAGTGTTTATATTCGGACTATTTTAGACTGGTTCGGGTCGTACCACTGTGTGGATTAGAAACAGAAGTAGTTCCGGCAACAATATTCTTCCGCAAATCGCATGAAGTTCTATTAATTAACCGCTAGAGCGCCAAATTTCTCTAGTGATAAAATGTTTATGATCTGTTTAATTCATACAATGTAATTAAATTTGAAAACATTATTAAAACAAAATTAATTAAAACTATTCATAAAATGATCTAATGAGGGGAACCCTTAAAAGGTAAGTGTCTGACTGAACCTTTTTAAGTTCTTTATAGAACCTTTTCTTCTAACAGTGTATATACATCATGCTGGCAACTTTTACGCACTCACAGTCCAGTTCTTGTGAATCATTTGTGTATACATGTTGTTTTACGGGTCATATTACTATTAAACAGCTAAACTCCTTTTAGCTGGCTGATCTCAAAATATAGAAGAAAAAATATTGAGAGTTTTACGGTGTGGTTTATGCATTTATGGGTTATTAAGCAAAAAGTGTCCAGCTTCAGTTTGTTCAGCAAATGCATGAACAAACTACTACCTCATGTGTTAGTTCATGCCTCGTGAAAACAGTTACCGACCATTTGTATGTTTGTTTATTATGTTTATTAATGCAAGGGTGTCGTAAAACGTCACCTCAGCTCTTTCCAAATGTGTGTGTGTGTGTGTGTGTGTGTGTAGGCCTATGTGTATGTGCTTGCTCTAAGCCTTTTGTGTATATTTCTCCAGCATTAGCTCATGTCTGGATTTTCACTCAGGCGCTGTGGAGGACACACTCCCTATTGATTGATGCATTGGTGGGGGCCTCGGGGCAGCGTTGGAATTAGTTTTACTTTACATCCAAAAACCTCCTGCTTAGTGGTTTGCCTGCTTCAATACACAAATAACGTTAACGCTGTAACCCAATTACTATATGCATAAAGAAATTAATACTCGTATTCAGCAAGGATGCAGCACAACTGTTTTCAAAATTGATAATAATCAGAAATGAGCATATTGATTTCTGAAGGATCATGTGACACTGAAGACTGGAATAATGATGCTGAAAATGCAGCTTTGATAACAGGAATATATTAAATTTTAACATCTATTCACATAATAGTTCTTTTAAATTGTAATAATACTCTGCCTCCATTAGACAAACACTTTATTGCTCAGAGGTTGAGCTCATTTCTAGCTTTATAATGACTTGCTCCTAAAATTCATTGTTGAAATTTCTTCTGTCATTTTTTTCTGGAGAGAAAACATAGACTTTACTTAATCTCATTGCTGTCTTGGAGAAATAGATCAGTATTTTATAATCAATAATCCTTAAAACATGGAAAAATTACTTTAGAAGCAAAACTGATATTGTTTTAAGATATATACATATTCTGAATTAAGTTTTTATCCCAGTGACAGATAGATTGTTCTTGTTTTAAGCATAAACCTCCCTACGTTTAGTTATATTTATGCTTAAAATAAGAAAAAACTATTTGAAGTGAGGTAAGAGAAATAAGCGTAAGGTATTTGTTTAGTGTTTTTCCTGCCGGATCGGGTCTTGCAGACGGTGGCGTTCAGCGCTGGGACTGAAAGAAGAGCCTGTCTCTCAGACACACACTGGCTGGTGCAGTATGTTTTCACTGCAGTTAGACAATCTGTTTATTTTAGCCGTCTGAGAGAGTAACATGAAGATGATGGGCAGCCCAGAGGCGTGTGTGTGTGTGTGTGTGTGGCATCTAGATGTTGCACCCTGATAGTTGCATGTTAGTTGCAAGCTCAAAGCTCAGGATCCAGGTCGAGCCGTACAGAATGGTTGTGTGAACGCTGAACTGATGGTGTTGTCAGCAGGGGTCCGTCTCACTGTCTGCCTTTAGAAAACACACACTGATATATTGCACAATGTCATCAGTCAAAGCACAAATCTTGTCCGTCACTGGCGACAGCAACACAACCACAAATGCTTTAGCGTTTAACTGGTCACTCGACGACTGGGTCTTAACTGGTTTTGTGGGCCAACTAAAAAAAGTACTATACTTTACTGTAATACATTTGTTTAGAATTTTGGAATTCATTATGCTGATAATATTACATTCATTTTATCATTAATATTAATACAATATCCATCTAAGGTTAATTTAATTTTAGTATATATATTTTAACATTAATTAATTTTTTGTATATATATTATTGATGATTAATCTACACTATAATTTTTAATATGAATTTAGTTTTAATATTTTATTAATTCAAACAATAATTTAATTTTAGTATATGAATATAACTAGCATTAATTAAAAATAATACACTATCATTTCAATATTACTTTTAATATTAATATTAATTAATAGTATCCATTTTAAAATTAATTTAATTGTAATATCAATTTGACATTATTAATTTATTAATATTAATAATACACTATCCATTTTAATATGACTTTAATCATATGATTAATATTAATACCATATTCATTTTAATATTTAATTTTAATATTATATATCATTTTAGTATTAATATCACTCCAATTGATGAATATTAATACAGTATGAATTTTATTATAAAAATTATTATGAATCAATATTAAGGCACTATACATCTTAATATTACTTTAATTTGAATCTAATAATTATTATTAGTAGTAGTAATAGTATTCTCCATTTTATTATTAATTTAATTTTAGTATTATATGAATTCTAACATTAAGTAATTTTAGTATTATTATCACAAATATTAATTAATAGTAATACAATATCCATTTTTATTAATTTGAGTATTACAATTATTATTAATCTTAATATAACTTTAATTTTAAATTATTATTATTATTATAACAACTACTACTACATTAGTAATATGAATACTACCAATATAATATTAAATACAATACTAATAATAATATTTTTTAAATACAGTATATTACATTCTGTCCATGTTGGGCATCATAGAGTTCGATTGGATGCTCAAAACACAAGGCAAGTTGATTGGCTAATTGATTTTTTTATTATTATAATAATAAAATGACATTTATATACATTTTAATATAGGCCTAAATAAAAATACAACATAATATATAAAACGTAGACCTATTATATAATTTATCATATGGTTAGTTGCATGTCTTTATATGCGGTTTTGCAATTTCCACCAGTTGAAATGACATGATGTTGACAGCCGCTTTGTTAAGAAGTGTGTGCATAAGATTAGCGTTGATGTTTTACATTAGTGCTGCTATTACGAGAGACAAACCTATAGATGGACATCCAGTGCAAGGCGAGACTGAGCTCAGAGAGGTATTTTTGGAGCCCACCATGTTTGACATTGAGGATATTTGAGAAGTTAGGGGTCCCGGGGAAGAGGAGGGGGGAGGGCGGCAGCATTCCTGCCCCTGTCCATATATATTACACCCCCAACGTGCACATCGACAACGGCAAAACAGATGAGAGAAATTTAATCCCCGGCCTGAAGGGCAGTAGTGTGTGGAGTCTTTCATTTGAGCGAGTCGCCGGCTCACCTGAGTCAACAGCGGCGCTCATTACGTTACCTAAAGTAATTGACGTAGTCTGATTTCTCCAGAACCAGAAAAAACCTTCAACACCCCTCAGTAAAAACTAAGCTCCCGTGGCAATTATCCCGTCTTTGTTTGTCTATTAAAACCCCCTCCCTAATGAGACGAGCTCCTTAAAACCTTGATGGTTTTCATTAGCCAACTGTAAATCTCGAACGCGCGTTCAAACTAACGGGAAGATACTCATCAGCGGCTAATGAATTTATGACGGGGAACCTGGCTATTAAAGGGAGTTGAGCTTTAATTTCATTAGATTGGGCCTCGCTAGGTAAAGCAGCGGGCGACGGGCCCTCAGGATTAGCTAATGGCCGTGTTGCAGTTAAATAGTGACTCGGGTGGCAGCGCCTCATTGGCCATTGTGTGTTTAACGCGCCGTTAAAGTGGCAGTAATTGACAACAGCTGGAAGCCTGCTTGAGGCAGGGTCTGGCGTGGGTTCCTCCTGAAGATCGTTGCTCTCTCCCTGTGGACCAATTGCAGAAGTTTACGAGTGTCTGTCTGTGTGTATCCCTCTCTCTCTCTCTCTGTCTCTCTCTCTCTCTGTGCCTGTGGAGGAACATGTGGCATTCATGTACTGGAGAGATGCAAATAAATAATCCATAATTGCTCACAAACCTTTCGATCATGATCGTAAAACGGATTGCATGTTTCATAATCCTACTAACGTGCAACAGATGTCCATTTCTGCATGCATTAACCGCACAGGAAGTGATATCAGCAGTACGGTGTCGTGATGCGTTCGGCATCACCTCCGTCTCTCGCTCTCTCCGGGAGACGAAGCAATTCTTTCTTCAGCCGAAGAGAAATTACGTTTTTCGAGGAACGTTTTCCATCTAATGCAAGTGAACGGGGATCACCATAATCCATCCAGTGTACACTAAAAAATGCTGGGTTGTTTCAGCCCATGGTTGGGTCAAATATGGACAAACCCAGTCATGGGCTGAAACAACCGAGCATTTTTTAGAGTGTATTTAAGTCCAAATCAATATTTAAGCAGCTTCAATAGGCTCCGGCCAGCAAATCAGGGATTTATCTAGTGAAATGATCAGTGCTTTTAAAAATGCTTTTAACTACAAATGTCCGCCTTGGTCCAGAGTGAATGTGTCGCGTGAAAAGGTCGTGACCTCAAGGCAAACGTTTGTAATTAAAAAGCATATAATTTTTTTTTTTTTTCTGAAAATTATGTATCATTTCGCTAGAGATGACTCTCCGGTTCAGACTATATGATGATGATTTTTGGCCTGATCCGTTTGTCCCGGTGATTCATAAAGGACAATGATCGTCGGGAGGAATAATAATTTATTGTTTCATCTGATATAGTGTCTCATAGTCATCGTAAACCGGATGTTTCAAAATCCTACTAACGTGCAACAGATTTCCATTTCTGCATGCATAAACCGCACAGGAAGTGACATCAGCAGTACGGTGTTATAATGCGTTCAGCATCACTTCCCACCTTCAGCCGAAGAGAAATTACAGTTTTTGAGGAAACCGTTCCAGGATATTTCTCAATCTAATGCAAGTGAACGGGGATCACCATAATCCATCCAGTACACTCTGAATCAAAATGCTGAGTTGATTCAACCCAAGTTTGGGTCAAATATGGACAAACCGTAAGAATTTAAACCAATGGTTGGGATTGTCTATATTTGACCCAACCATGGGTTGAAACAACTCTTCATTTTTTAGAGTGTATTTAAGTCCATAATCCATATTTAGGCAGCATCAATGGAGGCAACAAATAAGGGTTTCATCTAGTGAAATGATCAATCATTTTCAGAAAAAAAAATTAAACGTTTGTAATTAAAAAGCATATAAAAAAAAATCTGAAAATGATGCATCGTTTGAGAGATAACTCTTATCCCAGGTTCAGACTATATCAGCCTGATTTTGGCCCAATCCGTTTGTCGCAAGAATCGATTGTTTCATCTGATATAGTGTCTCATAGTGATCGTAAACCGGATGTTTCGACGTGCAACAGATTTCCATACAGCACAGGAAGTGACATCAGCAGTAAAGTCGTGATGCGTTCGGCACTCCCTCCGGGAGTCCTGCCAAGGGTCGGAGTGTGTCGGTGTGTACGGATCCGATCCGTGGTGCAGAACGGTTGTGTTGTTCATGAAAGAGTGAAGTGTGTTCCCGACGACTGCTTAGCAACGGTTCCCGGCGGCCCGCGTCCCCAGAGAGGCTCGAGCTGGTTCAGACACATTCATTAACCAAGAGGGAATCTTAGGACGGATTAAATATTCATGTTGTTTACAGGAACAAAAGCTGCCATTAATGAATAAAGGCATTGTCTATCTCACTGTACGCAGCCCCATCATGAGGCTTGAGCAAACAGATTTAAATACCTGCTAAATTCAGCCAGGAATCGCTCCAGCTTCAGTGTTGCACCAACAGCGCCTGTTTCTAAAATCGTTTTCGGTGATTAGAACAACTATATGTGGAAATATTTTCAGTCACAGCTTGAATTTACAATGCAACACACACATTAGCAGTAGGGTACAACAGGGCTAAAGGCACAGCTTAAGATAAATGCGCTTTTCACTACTTCCTTAGTGTATGATTGCGGAAAAATACATGTGTTTGTATTGAACATTGATGGAGCAACAGATTTTGTGTGAAAATAAATCATAAAAGTTGTTTACTTTGTTTAAAAATCGTATAAATGTATGAGGTAGCGAGGTGGGCCTTTTACACATACTTTAGGTAAAATAATATGTTCAAACTTGTTCAAAATTTTTACTATTTTCTGTTTATTTTGATAATTAGAATTCATTTTTGTTCAGTAAATATAATGTCATTAAATATGTTAATATAAAAATATAGTTTGAAAATACAGGAACAAAATTATTTTAAAAAGTAAAGATTCTGAAAGCATCGAAGGAGATCCCATAACAATTTAATAGATTTACAGTAGTTACAATAAAAGATATTCAATATATGAAATTATTAATATCATATTTTTTAAATATAATGGTTTTTACTATAAATATGGTGATTATCTCGAAGTATATAACTTAATATATGATATTTACCAACAAAAGTTGCTGCCTTAAATTTTTAAGTACAACAAACTTGGATGTTTAAGTCATTTCAACTTAAATTACATTAAACTGACTTAAAAAAATGGTTGGATCTTGTATAACTTGTTTTTTTTTTTTCAGAAAATTTTGCTTAACTTATTTTGATAAATTAAAGCAATGTAAAAACACATGTTGTCAGAACTTACTGATCATATAATTTTTTTTTACAATGTCATGTCAACAAATGGAGAAGTCAGCCGGCTGTTTATTATCATGTTAATTATTGTGTCTTTCGCCTCGACAGCAGGATTGCCTTTTACCCTAAATACAATACATATTCTTCCTTTATTAAAACACTGTTGCTTTAATTACCTTAAATACAACTGAAAATCATTAGCAAGACCTTTGTTTCAATAATTTTAGTGATTCTCATTTGCTACTTAAATCTACAACATTTAAAAAAACATAAAATATTAGATCCGATTAGCACAGAATCATCTTTGCATTGCTGCCCGCGATCGCGTCACGGATCAGACAAATTTCCACGTGCATCTTGCAAAGCGGATGTTTAGGAAAGTGCTGCGGGAAATTTTTCTGGCATCTAGTGGTTTAGAGGAAAATAAAATCAAAGACGCCTTTTACCCCGGTGTACCCTAACCATCTTAAAGGAACAGTCAACCCAAAATAAAAATGTCCTAATTATTTACTCGCCCCCTGGACATCAGCCAAAGAGAAATTACGTTTTTTGAGGAAAACATTCCAGGATTTTTCTTCATATTATGCAAATGAACAGGGATCACCATAATCCATCCAGTACAGATTAAAAAACGCAACAAAAAAAAAGTATTTCAAAATTTAAACCAATAGTTGGTTTTGTCCATATTTGACCCAAACATGGGTTGAAAAAACCCAGCATTTTTCAGAGTGTGTTTAATTTCAAAATCCATATTTAAGCAGCTTCAATAGTCTTCAGTCAACAAATCAGGGATTTATCTAGTGAAATGATCAGTCATTTTCAGAAAAAAATGTATGCTTTTAACTACAAATTTCCGCCTTGGTGCAGAGTGAATATGTCACGTGAAGCGTTTGTAATTAAACAGCATATACATAAATTTTTTTCTGAAAATGATGCATCAGATGATTCTCAGGTTCAGACTATATCATGATGATTTTGGCCCGATCCGTTTGTTGCGGTGATTCGTAAAGGACAATGGTCGTCGGGACGCAAGAATCGATTGTTTCATCTCGTATAATGTCTCATAGTGGACGACAACTGACGCCACGATTGTTATGCTTCATGATGTCCTGACAGTCGCTAGCTCCGCCTACTCGATGACATCACACACGTCGTTAAAGATGGCAAGGGATGATTGGTTGGGAAGCGACGTGTAGTCTGACATGTTTGTTGTCCACGACACGACAAGAATTTAGGAGTCGACATCGCATAATCTGACACAGTGACTATCATAGCAGACAAAAATATTGTGTAGTCTGAACCCGACATTATTTATTGTCCCTTTGAAGCTGCTTAAAGATGGATTACAGTGATCCCTGTTCACTTGCATTGGATGAAAAAAAATCCTGGAATGTTTTCATGCAAACCCTTAATTTCTCTTTGGCTGAAGAAATCTTCGTTTTTGGATGAACTGTTCCTTCAACATGCCTTATTTTTCAGTTCAAAGTGTTTTACAGCACTGGAAGATTTTTACATGCTTTAAGTGTTAAATCTGCCAGTGACGTTCACAATCTATGAATACAAGTCGTAATATCTTATGCAAGTAAATTATCTTGTTTCAAGACTAGAAATTTTAACAGTGAAATGAGACAAATGCCTGTTAAGAATAGGATTTTTGCATGAACCGCATCAGTGAAGTACATGTTCCAATCAACCAATCAGATTTGAGGGACAAGTTTACAGTTTAAGTTTAGGCTTAGAACCAGGATTATGTGCTTCTACATCAGTGTTATTCACCTGTCATTCACTTCTGATTTTAGGGATAACTTATGGGAAGAGTTAGGATGAAATTTTCAGACAGGAATGTTGATCCAGAATCAACTAAATATGTTCATCCAGGAATTCATCGGCAAAATCACAGTGCGCCTGATGTGTGTGTTGCATTATGCATGATAGTGTGTTAAATGATGCAGTGTTGATCCTCAAGTAAAGTTATCTTTAAAAAGACTAATTAAAAACTCATTTAAAAAAGACTAATTAAAACGAATAAAAAAAGACTAATTAGAAATTAGGTCATTTTTAAAATTAAGTCAGATAAATGTGCAATAATGCTCACATCACGTACTAACCAGGCAATAAATGCTAATTTTTAATATTATTGTGAGGTTTTTTGTCATAACCAGTTGCAAATGTAAAAAGTGGCGGGACATTATAGAGTTTCTATTTCAGTGGCTTCATGTTTGATAGTCTCGCCCACATTCACTGCAAATATTTGTTTTTCCAAATATTTTCTTACCCAGTTTGCACTTTTTTTTAAGCATAAACTTTTTGGAAAACAAGCCTCTCAAGTAAATGTATCTTGATTTAAGAACGGTTTGATATTTGTAGTAGAAAGCAAGACAAGAGTAATAGATTTCTTTTTTTTTTTTTTTTTTGCATTGCTGAAATTTCATTGCAGCACATAATTATTAAATAAACCTTTAATGTAAATAAGCCTCAGATATCTTCTGATTAGCCGTGATTGCATCATTTTGCACAGCATTTTCGTTGCTGGCAGACAAAAAGTATTGCTGTCAAATAGGTGTTAAAAAGCATTATGGAAAATGTGTTAAATTGTGCATGGGAAAATGCAGCTGTAGGGACGTTTTCTTGAGTTTGTGTAGGTTAAAGTCACCTTATTTTTTTTTAACCGTTGAAAATATAATTCTGGTGAGCTGAACTAGTTAATGGCTCATTATCTGTCAGCAGATTCCTCATGATCTACGGAGGTCCGGATTTCGCTTGCGGATCATGCGTGCAAAAAGAGTGATCGATTTGCAGGGAACTGTGCATGTGATACGCGACGACAAAACGCTTGTACTTGCTTGTAGCGTCTGTATAAAGTCCAAACCCACGTAAACAGACACTCACAGAGGCGGTATACAGACTCTTTACTCCTTTCTTCTCGTATCTTTCCCCATCAACACCTTTGTTTGACAGTCTGCATGCAAATGGGCCAGGTAATGAGAAAGACAGAGAGAGAGTTTGCTTAAAAGCAGCAGCCCGAGCCTCTTTGTTCCCCCACCTGCATCTGTTGAAGCGTGGCTAGGAGAAGCAGTGCTGTCATGTGAGTGACAGATATTGAGGATAATTGTCTTCTTTCTCTGTGTTGCTCCACTGCAGTTGTGAGTTAAGCAGAGGAGAGAGAGAAATCGTAGGCGGTGGGGAAAGAGCGCTTTTAGGGGGGAAAACTCTCCGCTGTGATTGTCTCTGCGCTCTTCTGGACACCCAAAAGTAACACGCTATTGCTGAGGATTTGTAGTGTTTTTTTGAGCGCTACAACTGAAGGTAATACCATGGTATTCCTTCCAGATGTGCTAAATCATGATATTACCATCTGATACCATCACGTCACCATGCATCACTACTGTAGTGCAATAAAAACTATTCTAAAAGAGTTGATCTTCCAGTTATAACATTGAAAAATCCTTCAAACAAGATGATTTTGCTTTAGCAACACTGCAGAAGATATTAAGCATTTGTTCAGGGATTGTATTTTTTAATGCAAGTGTATTTGTCTTTATGTAAAACAAGTGAAAAAATATTAAATCTGTGAAAACAAGTCTTAATATTTTTTTCATTTCTTTAGCTCAATTTAATTTTTCTTGTTTTAGGGATTTTCAAATATTTTTATTGGAAAATATGTTCCACCTGAGGAACATTTTATTGTTCGGTGACTCGTTCATCGCTTTAATTATTACTTTTAAATATTAATTTTGTCTCTCCTAAAATTCTTAGCGGGGAATAAAAATAGTTATAAAACTGTAAGATTATTAAACTAAGGACTAAGCATTAATAGCTGATTAAAAAACATACTCAAAGAAAGAAAGATTTTATGAGGTTCAGAGGTTGCTCAATCATTGCTCAAGAATATAATTATTACTTTGTCTCAGATTTTTCTTCTTGGTGAGAAAGTAAAATAAACACAATTATAAGTGTTTTAAAAATTAATGCGGATGACAAGTTCATATTGAAATCTTTTGATTGCATATCTGAGCATTGTTGAGATCTCTTCTGAAACTCGTGTAAGATCATTGGGATGTTTTTTCATGGATAAAAATCTTATCTGTATTTGCTCTCTATTTGATCCCATTTCTATCTAAAAGAAACAATTGAGATGTTAAAGAGATCTCATTTCTATCATTGTTATTTGTGTTTTTCTAAACATCATTTTCTGATAAGAAATTAGCATGAATCTGATTTGGTCCTGTATCATCCCTGGATGGCCCTGGAATCATGACCTTGTAAAGGTCCCTATAGTTAGTTGGTCTCACGTCCCATTGAATAACATGGGAGGCGGGGTTTATGACCTATACTAGGACCGGTCACCAGGGGGCGATCGAGACGTTTTGGCTTCACTTTTCAGGGCTTGTGCGGCACGCTTGGCTTCGACCATAGATATATACACTAGATGTCGCCTTGGGGTTCTAAGCATGCGTCAAAACCGCCGCCATCTTGGAACAGGGGTCTTGTCATAGGAAGTAGCTAGCTAACGCTGAATTCATGGATGATGCCGGACTTTTGTGCTGCGTATGGATGTTCACACGACTGAAATATAAAAACCAGACAGCAAGGGATTAAATTTCACAAGAATGTGAAATTTTGTAAATTTTTTTAAATTTCTCTGGACTCAATGATAAATACATGTCCGACTGTTGGAACGAACCAAAACAACTAGAAAATTGGATTCATGACGATTTATGGTGATTTTATTTCTGTTAGACCTTTTCCTACATTGACGCTGATTCATTAAAGAGGAGGAGCTCCCCTGTTCCATGATGGCAGCTCTATTGACGCATTCGTTCCAATCAACTGCCGTAGTCAAGGCGACATCTAGTGTATATATCTATGGGCTTCGTCTAGTAAACAGCTTAAAAGGGAGGGCCCTACTGGCTGCACGAAAATAATATTTTTCAAATAATTATTTTTATATATGGGAGTTTACAGCAGTGACAACTGCATTCAATCACCGAAAAGCCCACGATTATGCCAAGCGATTGCTTTGATCTACTGCTGATAAATTATGACTACTTTGTTTAATTTATGTTATTTATATCCTACCTGTAAACTTGATACATTTTGACCAGGAAAGTTTTGATGGCATTTTTTGTTTAACTCTTTCCCTCCCAATGATGGAAATTTCTGGCTTATTATACAATAGGGGGCACTATCACACAACTTCTGAAAGAGTACAAAATCTTCTGATCAAAACACGGGCGTAGAAGAAGCAGAAACAAGCGATATCATATGTAAGCAGATGCATTTGTGAAATAACGCGATCATCAACATTAAACAGCATATAACTCAAAACTGCCTTACGTTACAGAATGAAATGTGACCCAGGCAGGACGAGCTACAGGACTGTGAAGCTTTGAGGTGTTTATAGACTCGATCTACTGCATTTATGTTTAGATCATCGTTCTGAATCCGTTCCGTTCGTAGTCTTCAGTGTTGTGCCTGAACGCCTTCATTGAACGATAGTTCATGAACTCGTTCATATTTTGGGCGAACGTGAACTGAACGTACTGTATTACTGCCTGATGAACGTTACTGTGAACTCATTAATTCTGGTGTCTGTGAACGGCACGCTCTCTCAGTTTAACTTCGTTCAATAGAGTGCCAGATTTCTATAGAGCCTTCCAGCCGAAAACCCGGATAAAACACACCGTAAACAGGCCTTAATATGTAGCGGAAAAACACCCAATCTGGCAACACCAGCCGCCAGTGTCGCACCGACCCATGCGTCATCAACACAAAAAGCAGCAAGGAGGATCGTATGATCATGTAAACCAGTTTATGACAAGGTCGGTGAGGATGGGAAAAGTCTTACATTTCTGTGCAAACTTTGCCCGCCGATAAAATAATTGCTGTCTGTGGTTCTATATGGGCTGTGGCAATAATTTTGAAAAATAATAGTTTGGAGCAACTTATGGAAAAAAAGAACTATGAACTAGTTCAAAATTTTTAAGTATGAACTATGTACTGAACTAGTTCATTTTAAAATTTGTGAACTGAACTTTGATCTAGTTCATGTAGAAAGTGAACTTTCCCAACACGTGATTTTCACAGCTTTTTGCTCAAAATTTAGCTTTTTTAATGAAACTTACACATTCAAGTGTTCATTGATAAATATGCAAGAGCCTATGTTGATTGATAGATATGAAGCTAGAATAAAACGTGATTTTTGTGTTAAAAAGCAGAGGGTCTGTTCTTCCTTTTCAATATATATTGCATGCTCAGATATTCATACAACCAAATATTCTGGAGGCCATGAAAATGTATTTATTCCATTTATTTTATTATTGAGAAAAATGCATTTCAAACTTCTTATTACCCCTAAGCAAAGAACAAAAAAAGAAGTTGTCCGTGAGTGAGTATATTGTGGTCTGTTTTCATCCTTGATTGTCTGTTTTTGATGTCGTTCAATTTTAAGGCGCAGTGAAAGTGTAAAGACATGTGTTTTCGATGAGGTCGTTGTTCCTCCGAGAACAGTTTTGTGGAAAGGTTGTTTTTTTGCACACCTTGGGGGAGGGGGGGGGGGTGCATGTGGACAGGAGAGACATTTTTCCGAACTCTAGCAGGGGAAAGGGTGTAAAAGCAGGCCTGCCCTTCCTCCCCCTCCCTGGGTCAGCGGCTGCTCCTCTCTCTCGTCTCTCTTACTCTGGGAAGGTTAGAAAAAGTAGCGCCGCTGCCAAAGGAAACAGTGGCTTTTTTTTCCAGAGCTCTGCAGTGTCTAGAGAAACTTG